>VZSC01005334.1:19669-31249 GCA_013398225.1 Steatornis caripensis | reverse complement strand
ATGCAAAAAAAAAAAAAAAAAAGGCACGTATACATGGAAATAAGTGAGTCAATTTGGGACATACTGGCATAACTATTTTTTATAAAAATAGTGCCCCATCTAATACTTCATCCTATCTTTGGGTGGCTGTTGATTATACAGCACTGTGTGATAGGACTTCACGTATAAGCATCAGTGGGTGTTTGCCTATCCAACAAAATCATATACAAAAATCAATTCTGTACAAGTGAACTCAATAAATTGGCCGAAAGTTTGTAAGACAGTAACAAATGGACAAAAAAATATGCACGTATTATTGGTACCACTTGCCAGTTAGTGTTAGTTATTTTTCAGCAGACACCTGACTGGCATGGATGAAAGATTGGTTTGTTTCCTTCTCCCCAAACTGCCACAACCACGATCTACCATTGGACTCCCTCTGAAAAGGAAAAAGTCACTATCAACTCTCCCCCATCACGTGGCAGAGTCTATCTGGAACAAAGTTACTGCTCGCCTGCACAGATTTGGTCTCAGTGTTAATTACTGTAATTAATTAACTTCCATGGATGGAAAAGGATTAAAACAAAAGCTAAAGAGCAAGAGAGTTTCACGCAGAGGATGCTTCTACATCAGCTGAATACTCCCTGCTTTCACACCACAGTTGTAAAAGTTACTGGTTTGGGCTTGTAGTTTTCCTTGATGATGGTGGCATTAATAATTTCTAACAGTGGCAGACTTCAGAGTGTCAAAAGAATTAGTGCTGTAGTGTCAGAAAACAGGAACGCAAGCCACGCAGCGCGAATGTAGAGGTTTTTTAATGCGTTTAGATTTTAAATCCTTTTAAGGGATAGCATGGCAGCTTCAAGTGCCCTAACAAATCATTAATGATAATACGAAATCCCAGCAGAATTATAGCAGCTATTTCACCACAAACTTGGCCATCCAACCATGTAAGGAGAGTCCTTTCCACCTCTGAGTCATTCCCAAAAAAAAGTCATCTTTCCACCAATCTAGCAGGGCAGCCCGATCAGAGACTGAAACTAGAAGAGTGACCCTTACTGGCTGTATTTCTCACTCAATATAGAGTTAACAAAAAGAATGACTGGACAAATTCATACAAGAAAAATTCTTCAAGGACTATTAAGTATCTCAAGAAACTGGTGAGCTGCAAATAGTTGCAGGCTGAAAAAGTCCTTGGAGAGAGCATCCCTACATGCTTGTCCTGTTCCCGTGCTTCCCGGGCACCCACTGTTGGCTGCTGTCAGCTGCTTCTGGACTTGCGTGCAAGTCATCGACTTTGGAAGCAGATCGTAATCACTGGTCTATTTTTAGGTGCTCTAAGTTTGGAAGAAGGCCAAAAGTTGTAATAAAACAGCTTTGGTATTATCTGTCATCTCCAGACGTGGGAAAGGGCCATGAATTCAGTATAGGGGTAGATAATGTAGATATATTAGAATGCGTTATTATCTACACTGCTGCCTATTGCCAGTTTCATTGTTATTGCATAGCAAAGGTCAGCACCTTCAAGGTAGTTCAGAGGTCCCAAAGGGTGACAAATTACCAGGAATTTATTCAGCATATATATGAAGCCATCAAAAAAGACTGTTTGGCATGATGCTACCACTCTCTGATCTACATTACACGTTTGTTTTGGCAAAGATTTGTCTGCCACTGATGGTGGACAGATACTGAGGGCTGAAATAAGGCGGCACCTTATTGTTCTTCAGCTGAAATGTAGCTCATGGTAAGAAGATTCATGAGTCTCTGATTCCTGAGACTGAGCTGTGTTTGGTTTTGGGAAACCGCAAGAATATTTTCATTTCAGAATGTCTTAGTGTTATTTCTAGTAAAAAATAGAAACCCATGCAGACTTCTTTTTTTTGTTGTTGTTAAAAAGAGGAAGGAGATGGAATGAAAATAGCAATCAATATGGAGGAAAAAATGGGACATTCTTCCACAGCTTGCTCTTACAGGCACCAGACTTGACAGTCTTTACTGGATCCTTCAGGATAACTTTATCTCGGCTAGAGGACACCTAGCCACTTACTTAGTGATGCTTAAGTGAGCAAACTATTATACTAGTGCTGCAGTGCACTGGCTTTTGATTGCTCTCCAGGCTTAATTAAAGCATTTTGGATATGCTCTAGAAGAATCTACATCTTCTAGATCCTAGATAATTTTGACATCTGTCACATGATGGGAAAAGCGGCATCAGATGAAGAATTCAAACACTGTGAGTTCTCAGAGAAAGGTGCAAAAACTCTGTCATTTTGGCCCTAAAGTTTTATTCTGACTAAACTGATGTTATGCCATCTCGTTACATCATCTCACGTTACATCACCTCATCACTGTAGAGTCTTTTACTCCTCATAAGGTTCTGGCCTTAGTGGTATCCTGGCACAGCCCATTCCCCAGGCTGGTTCTCCACGCTGTAAAAGAGTTTTTAAAGCTTGCCACCTTCTAAATATATTGACGTTTCCTTCTCGTTGTGGGATGAGAAGTGGTGGCTAGAAATGTCCAGCTGACCACCTCTTTTGCCTCTCTCACTTCCCCTCTAATTCATTTTACTCACTGCTCTGACAGAGCCTGAGATGGTTGCACTTCACGCCACATTGCAAGACCCTTCTATTATTCTGTCTTTTGCCAAAGAGGCTGATTTGAAGGAGTGTGAATTTTTGTGAGTCTTCGGAAGTGTTGAATTGACTTTTCTGTCACTTTCGCTACATTTTACTTTCCGTGGGTTACAGCGCTGATGGAAATTTCCTTATAGTCTATGATAGGCACATTCTATAAACAGCATGTTAGAGAAACTGAAATGTTTTTAGAAATTCAGAATCACCCAAAAGTTTTAAAAATATAGATGCTGTGTGCAATCAACCAAAAATAACCACTGCATTTTTATTTTTGGCAAAAGGCATGTAGTAAGAAGGAAAACTAGGCAGTTTAATTTGCTCCTTGGTATTAGTTCTCATAGTATTTGCCAGTAATGGCAACATTATAATTTGTAGAATTAATTAATGATCTGGCATCTGATTTTGATTCATTAATGCTTAAGCCAGCTAAGTCTCAATTATCCTCTGGACTATTTATTCCTTAACAAGCTTTTAGCTAATGTGATTTTAAAAATATGAAAATAGGTCTTAACTTGCCTTTAAGAAGTGGCAATATTTTAACGCTCCTCTATAAGATAAAGGAACCCTCATATTTTTTGTTCTATTATAGTTACATTCAAAATTAGACTTGGGGATTTGCAATGTATTCGCTAAATATATAGTATATTTATATGTACCTGGAATCTGACTTCAATTTAGTCTTGATTAAAAAATGTACTGAATTGGAAACGGTGTAATAAAGGATGCCTAAATCATACTGACCCAGAATAGCTCACTCCATCAGACAGTTAGCAAATAAGTGCACAAGCAAGCAGATGATACGAGAATTCAAAATTAATTCTATTCTCAGAGGATGCATAGACCAGGAGATAGCATCTGATTCTATCTGCAGAGGTGTAAATCCAGAGTAACACCTTGGCTAAAGCCTCGTTACCCTGAATTTGATTGCTTATCCTGCAAATGATCAGAATTGGACTCTTCTGTGCCCAAGGCTAGGTTAAAGTAGCTGAAATATCCAGTATTACTTCATGACATTTTTGTGATGCAACTGAAAGTCTTCACCGATTTCCAGGCGTTTATTATTTATAACTAATCCATTTACCAAAGTAATTTAAAGAGTCCTGAAATTTTCTCCAAATGACTGGTATTTTTAAAAGTTCAATCACCACATCCTTTAGGAAAAATCTGCCCGATGGAGCTATCTCTTGTGCTGCAATTGTGTTATGATAGGGGGCATTCAGAAAGTGCGTACCTTTGATTTGGGATGTCAGACACCAGTTTCAGAGCTGAACTGAACTGATCTTGGGAAGAGGCTTCTAATGCTGGGCTCTGATGTGATGTTCCTGCCTTCCATCATCGTACCTTGTCCCTGCTCACACCAAAACTGAAATGTGTAATCATGAAGATGGGTAAACAAACGAATCATGGATGTTTTAACCAAATAATCTTAGTTAATCACTTTAGTTACTGCGATTTGTTTTCAAAGTACCTTCCCAGAGCTTTCAGGCATTATGTAAGTGGTAGAAAATACAAAACTAAGCCAACAGTGTTGCAGCACATAAAATAACTCATTTTCTCCTGAAATCATTCCTGAATGAAGTCACTCAGGAATCACTCCTGAATTCAGGAATCACTCCTGAAGAAGTCATTCAGTGGCCTCCCAATACCTGCATTTCAATGTAATACCATGGGCATCGATGTAGTTATTCTTAGTTCATACTGCTGTGACATCAGCTAGACCCTTCCTCACCCTTTTCATCAAGAAAACCCTGAGATGAACACCTGAGAGTATCTTCCTTCCCATTTACAGATCAGTGAGTCTAGCTCCTTTCAGTTCAAGCCAGGAAGTCGGTCCACAACAGGAGGACATTCAGTGGAGTGAGCTGTAATGCCACCTTCTCTTGAAACCCAAGGAGCTGTTAGCTCAGCCAGCTCCCAAATGGCTACCCCAAAACTACCGAGTCGGGGAGCGCCAAAGTCCCAAGCCGTCTGTGGTTTTAAAAATGAAAACCCATTTGCTGAGTCAGATACTCTGGCTCACTGAATCCGCTCTGCGATGCTCTGGGGACATGAGGCAGCTCTAAATCCAGCTTACATTGCCGGCACAGAACTCCTGGGTGGTCACAAAACCAGCTACCAGAGACATATCAGAGGCAACAAACAAAGGAATCAATCTCCAGTTACTGAAGCACAAGGAAAAGTCCAAGTTACCTGTGTTGTTAGGGCAAGAGTTCATTTGGACTAAGAGGTAAACAGAGACAGTTGAACTCAGTCTCTAAAGCTAAGGCTGGACTGCTGGAAGCACAAGCTTTCTCAATTGCTTGGAGAAGAGGATTGAATTGAGAAATCAGAGCGGCCCTGATCACTTTTAATCAACTGAATGAGGAGGAAGGAGGGGAGCTGGAGGCTTGGCAAGAAAAATATGTAAAGCTTAAAAAGTTCCAGCTGCTGTTCTCTAATGGAGTCTTGGTTCCTCATGAACGGTGGAATAGTTAGGCCACCTGGTGGTAAACAGCAAACCAACAACCTTTGCAATTTCCAAGCCACAACAAATATCCTGAGGACCAGAGAGCTCGGGGAATTGTCATAGGCTGGGCAGCCTTTCATTCCCCGGTGGCTGGTGTGCAGCCACCGCGGGGAGGTACCAGCCAGCGATGGCTTCCATCAGTCGCTATTCAGGCGCAATGCAGAACAGACGAGTCGATCTGGTGCCTGGCCTCTTCATGCCAGACAGCTGTCTCCATCGCAAAATCTTCCACCACCGCCAGCCTCTCCTTTGCCTCGGAAGCGAGGTAAAGGAGAAAGCAGTCCAGGGACAGCTGAACTTAGGTAAGCTTGTGAAGCAGGAGCTTGACATGATGTTTGTTAAGTGACTGCATGCAGACCTCTGTCCCTAAATGCAGCATCATGTCTATGCAGGTAAATCAAGTGAGGCTCACGTGAATGGTCATGATTACGCATTTGGGATTAATATTTTAATGACTATTCCACAATACAGTTTTTATTTCTGTGTCTGCAACTTGTTTCTCCCAGCAAATCTAATCACCAGAAGTATTGCAATGTATCAAACACAAACGGAGAATGCATGGAAGACGCCAAACCTGTTGGTGAAGTCCTTCTTCAGAAGAACTTCTAAGTACTCATCTTTAATATCTAAGTATTTAGCTGAGCTGGACAGTGGCATATTGCCAGAGGACGTTCACAGATGTGTTCAGTACAGACAAATGAATGTAAATAGCAATTTGTTCGAAAATGTAATTCTTCTTAAACAAAGAACTGTCAGTTGTTTTGCCCAGTTCTGCCCACCGGACCTTTAGTGTGATCCTAGTGAAAACAAGTAACCGCGTCCAGCAGTTGCTGTTATGCTGAGCATTGCTTCTAGCTGTTCTCTCCTTGCTATTCTTGCCTGATTCCCACACTGCATTCCCTAACACTTGAAAACTCACCAGACTTGTGACTCACATTTTAATCTTATCCAAGTCACAATGTTTATTTCACAGGATGCCCAATTAAACGGTAATTCAATCTGCTCTGGAGTTCTTTCCTTCCCCTCTGGTGATTAGTATAACCTGAATAATGTAGGAAGCACAGGAGAAAAAGGCAGTAAACAACTTCAGTGACATCGAGAGACCAAGCTGCAACTTTTCCCACTGAATAAGAGGGAAAAAGGGCATGCACAAAAATGTTAACATGGATCATAATTTCTAATGTTCTCTGACTCTGAAAAATGGCAGGGAAAATTATGCTACATTATGGTGTGTCTTATGGACTCCCATTAAGCCTGAGGAAACATGAGTAGCTGTGAGGCTGTGCAAGCCACACAAAGTGAAAGAAAATCTCTGGCTCCATTTTCCCTGTCCTTTCAAGCACCCGCTGTTGCCCTTCATTGACGCTAGCGTGAGTACGCCAGTTCCTTGCATCCTGCCTCCAATGCAAGTGCTGGAGCTCCACGCTCTCAAAGCGAAGGAGCAGACTCCTGCCTATCACTTGCTGCACGCTAGTGTCCAGAAGCCCTAAAACCTATCGGATATCAGCTTGCTGACTGACTGAAGGGGATTTTTATCATGGCACAGACTTGCATACTTTCTTGGGGCTTTCTTTTGATCTTCACATAGGCATGTCAAGTGCCATCTGATGCACACAGATGTAACTCTAGTCGTTATCTGCTCCATGAGTGCACCACAAGTAGCCTTCTGCAGCACCCCAGGCTTACGCTGAGGCATCGAAATGGAGGAAGAGGTCCGCATAAAAGGCAGGGGCTGTTTTTCAAAATCGGAGACAAAATTTAACTACACTGTTGTTACCTGGTCTTTAAAAAGAAAGCAAATGAAAACCTCTTGGGAAACACCAAATGTGACAAGCTGTGTAGGAACACAGCTTGGAGCTACCTTCCTTCCCAACTCGTGCAACTGCTAAGGCAAAGCCAGCCCAGAGTTGAGTATCGCCAGTTACTCAGGGGAAATGCCCTGGTTTCAGAACGGCCCTTTGCTCACTGGAGCAAACTCAATGCTGATGCAAGCATGGGCAACGCTACCAAAGACATCTTGTCTTTACTCAAGTGCTTAAAACAAAATGTGCCACCGGTTCCTTACTTTACCAAAGCATCACATGCTCGTTTCTGAGTAGGTGCCAGGTTGTGCCTCTGGGCTTTTCTGTGCGTGCCCTGAGACAAATGGTGAGCAGGGGCTCACAGGGGGCAGCTGAGGGGTGCTGGGAGTCCTGCACAGCCAAGCAAGACTGTGGTGAGGGCATGGAGTCCATGGGCACGTTGTGGGTCAGCGCTCTCGGAAAGCCAGGTGTTCTCTCCAGCTTGCGAAGGGAGCAATTCTGTGAGTTAGGAAGAAACATTTCCATTTGAACTCCCGCTGTGACAGCGCTCGTTACTCTCGGCTGTGCCTAAGTGGCGTTACAAGTTGCTCCTGGCAGGACGAAGAAGAAGAAGAAGACGACGTGCCCTGTGCCTGCCTGCCTGCCTGCCTGCCTGTTTTTTTCCCCTCTGACAGGGGAGAAGTTTGGCGCCTGACTTTTTTGGTGGTAACATTGTAAAACTCTTCCCAAAGAAATTTTCAATGTGCTTTGCTGAGACTTTCTAAAAAAAATATAGATTAATTGTGATAATTAAATTTCCCTCTGAGTGATTTCTTTGATAAATGGGCCTAGTTAGGACTTTCAATTAAGCACTAGGCCCTGCTGTGAAGTCAGACTGAGCTTCGTGTTGCAGGCATTTATTGCCTCATTTACACAGAGACAATCTGAATTATTTTACATTACACTGTTTTCTTTATCTGTCTTTTTTTTACACAGGTACTAGAATTCCTATTAACCCTTCTATCAAGGAGCCAATTAAAAAGGTATGGTAAAGCAATTTTTAATTATTTTGTTATGGTTTAAATAAGCCTCCTGGAAGCACAGTACTTGGAAATCTTTCTCCTGTCCATACTGCAGTCCTTTGCCGCTTAAACTCACTGGTTTGTTATTGTGCAGATTCTCGTGGACTCCAAGTTGGTGATAAAAGAATATGAAAATAATATAAAGTGGGGAAGAAAAGACATCGACCACGAAGACAACGCTTTGATGAATGGTGGTAATATGCAATGATTCTGGGAGCGGTGGCTTTTATGTTTTTGCATTGTCCGAAATTATGAATAAATGGTAACTACTGCTTGGAGAATTGCAGTTATCAGGGGTGCACTTCACCTTTAAGGTTGCCGTGTTTTAAAGTTATATCCATGCACTTGAGCATGGTTGCGTGGTCATTTTAAGTGTGTATTGAAGTATTTAAGATAGACAATTTCTACCTTTTGTTATGAAATTGGGACTATTTGCTTGTTCTTCTGGTTACTGGTATCGAGGGTTACAGAAAAATATCCACGTTATCGCCAGCCACTGCTGTTAACCATGAAGAAGGAGAGGCCCACTAATTTAATAATAAAACCAAAACTCATCCAAAAGGAGGCCTTTTTAAAAATACAAAATCCATATCTAGACACCAGAATTCATTGTCATTGACAACAGAGAAGAAAAAGTCTACTAGACTTAGAAAATGGTTTTAAATTTTTATGAGTTCTCTGTAAAGCCATCCACAGCTACGCTAGCTAAGATGAAATTGTAAGGTTTACCAACTGATGCGCTTTGAGATATAAATCAGAAACTAATGGTCTGACATGAGGGAAAAGCATGTTTTTCTCTCCTCCCACACTACCCAACAAAAAATATTTCTATTTCTTTTATACTATGCAGTATGTTTGAATCTATGTAACAAGAGTATATAAATTTCTGATTATACTTTTGAGCTTGATTTTGATGCAACCAATGAAATTGATATGCTTCCCAAATGAGAGTTAGTCAGAGGCATACATTAATTCATATTACACTGAACCTTTTTTTGGGAGGCAGGAGGTTTTCAAGGGAATCTCTGCCATGGAAAGAAATCATTCCATCTGTCCATATATGAATCTAAGCACAGTCAGACCTCAGATTGTCCGCACAGAGCAAGAGCTATTAAATGAGTTGTGACCACTGAGAGTTTGAATAATTGACGAAAATTTCAATGCAATTAATGTAAACAAAGGACACGAACTCATTGCTGAGAAATTAGGGTTTGTGGATTATTGAGGTATGACAGTAAATCCAAATGTCACGCCCCTCCTTTTTTCTCCAACATAAACCAGCAAACCCCATGCTTCTAATGCAGATTTGTTATGCTCTGGCATATCTAATTTCTTAAACTGGTAAGACAAAGATGACTGATACCAAATAATATAAGTGTACATTTTAAAAATCCAAGTGCTATTTTAAATATAAGTTAAAATGGGAACACTGTGTGGTTAATATTTATCTAGCATCCTCTCTCTTTGAGGCACATCTTGTCATATAGGACTATGCTGTTAAAGTGGTTCCCGGGAATGATGTGCATGACTCCTCCTTTTGCTAATGGGAGCTGGGTGCATAGAACAATTTAGCTGTTAGTGCTCTGAGGAGAAGAGAAATTGAATAGCAGAGGCTTGGAGAGCAAAATAAAAAGAAAGCTGCTAAGGGCATTTGAAAATACACTCACTTTTCTTTTTCTTCCAAAGCATTGCTGCAGTAAACAACTGCTTCAAGATTCCTCTTTAAATAAGTGACATGAAAAGGAAAAGAGCATGACTTTGTATCAATAGCCATTCAAAATGTACCCAGGCTCCCAAACTAACCTTGGGGGTAGGAAAGGCTTGCGGGGGGGAGGGTGCTGCCAGGGTGGTTGTTCGGGTTGGTTTCTTTCTTTGCTGGCCAGTGGTTTAAAGAAATTATCCCTAGTGGGAGCATTCTGACCCAAATATCAGGGACTCCGTGTTTCCTATGGGGACTGTGTTTAGGCCTGGATTCTAAAAATACGACTGCCTAAAATGAGACTCCCAAATCCATGTAAAGTGCTAAAGACATGGCCTGGTTTTCAAAAGAATCAAATATGCACGGACTGCGGGTCAGGGTCCTGACCCAGCAAAGCACATGAATATTCTCCCCACCCCCCACCCCGAGGCAAGTGACTGTTCGTGCATTTAAGGCTAAAGTGCATAAGTGCTCCCTTAGGTAGGGGTTAGAGAACTTACACATGGGTATAGAATCGACTGAGCACCATCCACTCTTCTAGATCTTGGCCGGAGGGAGGTTTTTTTCATTTGATTGGTTTTTTATCACTTTGCTTGTGTAGATTTTTCCAAGCGAGCCATATGCAGCAAAGTGCTTTTGAACACATTACAAACCTCAGTCCCCAACCCTGCCAAGACAATTTCCTTTGGGGGGTGGGCTGCAAATATACAAATTGTTGTAGGCCTGTGTACAACTCGTAAGGTCAGGGCAAAAGAGTATCACATGGGAGAGCAGCTTCTTTCAAAGGCTAAGCTAATAGCAAACTCCTCCTGATGATCAGTCAGGACTAGAAGAACCTGGGATATTAAAAAAAGCCAAGGAGCATCATGCATCACACAGCCCTTTCCTAAATGTTACGATGCAGATCTGTTAATGGGTAAAAAGATGGCTTAAGGTACTGGACCTGGACACAGAAAACCTGACTCCAAGCCCCACTTCCACCAAAAGATTTTCATATGACCCTGGGCAAGTCACTGACTATTCACTTCTAAACCCATAAAAGGGCAACATACTTTTCTGCCTTTGGAGCAAAGGGAGAATAAAATCCATTAGTGATTGTGAGGTGCTCAGATATTAAATTCTTAAGTGCTTAGATACATCAGTAGAGGAATTTTCCAAAGAGACATTATTGAACAGATCTGTATATGCTTTTTGGTAATATTCGTCACGATGTGCTGTTGTATATCTTTATTCCTGATGTTTTATTTATCACAAAGTATTAAAGGTTGGGTTTCCTTACAGGGGTGGATTGACTTGGAGGAGTTCCACAGGGAAAGAAAATGTTTTCCGTGTTGTAAGACCAATAACATAACAGGAAAAAGAAAAAGCTTATGTTGCCACTTGATTGAGACAATAAATAAATGCCTTCACTTTGGCCCATAGCGTACCATCTAACTACTATGTTCTTATGCCTGTTCAGTCTTAACTGCCTCGCTTTTCACCTATTGTTTTTTTTCTTCTGCTGCTAGAACGGATGTGCTAAATGTTGCAAAAAACCCCCACAAACAAACAAATCCCCCCCAAAACCCTCCAAAAACCCATTCAGGCCATAACAAATACCATTCTGTATTTCCTGAATTGAATGTCCCTGTGGGACCATCCCTGTGACATCAACAAAAATGCCATGTTACTGTTTAATTGTCAAGTCCTGCCTAAGTCTGCCCATTAGTGACTTTGCCCTCTTCAAAGACCTACTGGGAGGAATCCCTTGGGTTAGCGCTCTAGAAGGCAGGGGGGCCAAAGAGAGCTGGTTAATATTCAAGAACCGCTTCCTCCAAGCTCAGGATCAGTGCACCCCGATGAGGAAGAAGTCGAACAAAGGAGGCAGGAGACCTCTGTGGATGAACAAGGAGGTCACAAA
>VZSC01005331.1:0-13918 GCA_013398225.1 Steatornis caripensis | reverse complement strand
CCCTCGCCGCCGTTCTGGGTCTACAAGCAGAAGATCTCAGCTTGCAGATGAACTAAGCAGATGGGGCACCCAGCACAAGGAAATGTCTCATCCACTGACTCAGACGGTAAGGTGTTGCTATAGCTTTCCCTGCAAGTTTGCCCAGGCACTTTGGGAATGGCAATTTTGCTTTCGTTTTGTTTTGGCGTCTCAGGTTTCTTGAGCCGCGCACGAAAGTCCGGGAGATGCTGGGACAGCGGTTGGCGGGGCTGGTGGTGGCAGGTTCCTTCGGCTGCAGGACCTGGCGCGGAGCGGCTGTGGGGCTACAGGGTTTGGCCTTTGTGTCGCGAGTGTTCGGAAAAGAGAGGAAAACAAAGACAAAAGTATAGCTGAGAACAGAAGAAGCCACCTCACGCGGTTGCATTTCACGTGGCTCGTTTGGGTCCTGATTGTAGAAGTGTCTTGAATGACTCGTATTTTTTTTGCGTTAACCTTTGCACGGTGGTGGGGCTCGTGCAAGTCTGGCTGTTGGGGATGTTTTCTTTCATCTAAGAGGCGGCGTCTGTTTGTGTAGTGGTATGATGGAGAGTGGCTCTGCACGCACGTAGACGCGCGTCGCACGGAGTGTTTCACACGGACCCGCTCACTCCCGTGCGCCGCGTGGAGGTTACACGGCCAAAATGCGTGCTCTTAGTACATGGGGATGTTCACAGACACGCTGCCTGGTACTCTTGCGCGCCTGCTCGCTCACACGCTTAAAACCGTGTGAAAAGATTGTGTGTATCCGTGTAAGCACGCGTGGTACACGCACGTGCGTGCGAAACGCAAACGCATACAGCGAGCGGGCGAGTGGTGCGCGGTTCGCTTGAATCGCGCCCATAACCCGCGAATGTCTTTTCGTACGACGTGTTTTGTGTACGCAGACGTCTGCGTGCAGGTGTGCTCATAACGCGGGTGTGTGCCCACGCGTGCATCCACGCGCACGACCACGTGTGCGTGCGGTGGTGCTGTTGGGAGCCGTTGCAGTTTGTCCTGTAAATTGTAGAGCAACGTTTTCATCCGTCGAAGTTTGATCTCGTTCGTGAAGCCAACAAGGACGCCTGGTCTGTAGGTACCGCGTCATTTTGGGGACGCAGTTTTGCTTCCAACCTCCATTTTAAGTTCTGTCCTGGAGCTTTGAGGAGAAGAAAGCGCCCCTCGAAACAGTAACGTCAAAGGGAAAAAAAATGAAAGCAAACAAACTGCGGAGCTCCGGCTCCAGGCTTTCAAACAGCCCGAGTCAGGCCCAGAAATCATAAAACTAACCAAAAAGTTTGCGTGACTCCACAAAAATAAATGAACGGGGGGGTTTCTTTTCATTTGCCTTCTCCCGGCGCTTTCAGATTTCACTCGAGTTACATCACCTCACTTTTGTGCACGGCCACAAGGTCTAGAAACGTTCTTGAAGAGACGACGATGCCTTCTCGCCCGTATTCACATGACTCGGGGAGCTGAGAATTTCAGGCAAACATGAACGCTCATAGAAAAATTGCAAGAATTGGCAACACGGGCAATGAGTAATCCTGATGGGTCCCTGATAGCAACGTCTCTCGGTTCGTACGATATTTTTGGGGGCGTAGCTGGGCTCCGACCAAGACTTTGATCCTCCTCACGGTGACAGCAACTGCTGAGGAATGATCTTACCGACCGTCTGGCATCGGTGCCCTCTGGGGAAGCTGCATTGCAATCGTAATTCGGGTTAAAGTTAGCGCTGCCAGGCGGCTTGAATGGGCTTGATGAGCTGGAATAGATCACCGGGGCTCGTATCACGGGACTCTCGGAGGCTTGACTGTTTGCAGCGCCCTGGCCGGGTGGGAGTAAAAGGTTATTTTTCGGTTCCAGGTAGCGGTGTTGGATAGCGAGCCGAGCAGTTTGCCGCCGGTGCGGACTGCGCACAGCTGCATCTGCAAGCGTCCCTACCGAGGTTTTGGCAGAAACACAGTGTTTCTAGTTAAAAAGTTGGTATTTCCAAATGGTTTAAAATCCACATCCCTGAATTACGGTCAGGGAAAAGAAGTATTAATTAAAACCAGGGATAACGGAAGACTCCGCCAAGCGAAGAGGCTGGGATCGCATAGCAGCGTCACGTGCTCCTCGCCCCTTTGCTAGGCACTAGGTTGCAGAATGATCAAAGAAAAGGGAGAAACTGCAAACGGCAATGGCTGTCGATGCCAGAGCCGTCGGGGAGGGGAGTCCGGGCACCGCGGCTTGTAATAGAAAGCCCTGTCAAAGGCAAGAATAAAGCTGACATTGAGTGAGGTGGTGCCAGCAGACTGTCCTTAGGCAAAGCGGTAACTTAGATTCATCATCAAGAGCAAACGCAGGGCAGAAACTTTCTAGGTTAATTTGCGTCATCAACGCAAAGCCAAGTTTGGCGCTTCCCTCCTCCCCGAAGTACCTGAGTCCGGGGGAAAGAGGTGTTTGAAAGACGGCAGCTGCTAGAAACGCTTTAATACTGGGTGAGCGTCCCCATTCCTGCAAACTGCTGTGAACAGCCGAGCGTGGTACGGGCAGCAGGGAGGCGAAATGCTCCTTGTGACCAGGGCGCCCTTTTCTAGGCTCTTCTTTGTTTTCTTTTCTGTGAGACTGGAGCCGGGGTAACATCGCCGCGCGAGCTCTGAGCCATCACCTCCCCGTCGCTGGGCAGCTCATTTCGGTAACTGCTCAGCCGCGTGCGGCACGGGAGCATCGCAAACACTCGACGGCTGGGAGGGTTCCCCTGCACCCTGCGGGTACGAGGAGCTTTGAGTCCACGACCTCATCCGGCAGCCCCGTGTGCTGGCCGTAGCCTGCGGCACGAGGTTCAGAAATTAATCTGCCCTCCGAGGCGGCCGATCCACCCAAGGGTACATCACCGCAGCCCCGGCTGTGGCTGCAACTGTCCTTACAATTCATTTGCCGCGCGTTGATTTTAAACCTCTTTTTGCTTTGTAGACGGGACCGGTAGCAAGAGGTGTCTTGCTCTCCGTGCAGGGATCCTAAAGTGCTTTGCAAACACTTGTTAATTAATCTCTTCTATGAGATAAGTAAATTACTGCAAAGCTTTGATGCAAAGCTCCTTGGAGTCCGTTGGGCTTGGTGAGTCCGGGTCCACAGGATCAGGCAGGGGAGATCGCATTTAAAGACCCCTCAATTTTGTTAAGAGCTCAGCACGTTGGCTGCAGATGGGGCGCTAAGCTACAGGGACAATCTGGCAGCGGGGCTGGTGGTGCCAGCGATTTGCAGGCTTGATGGTGATGGTAAGCGGGGAGGTTTGGGGACTTTTCAGATCATGAGCGTTTCGGAAAAACTGCCCTAAGGTTGTTGAAGAAATTCCTTCAGCTGGAAATCTGGATGATTTTAGGTCTGGGATCGAAAGGGAGTTTGCTTTCAGGGTCACGCTGTCCCCTTATTCCTTCTGCTTATACATGTAGTTCATTTTCCAAGGAATACTTCTTCCTCCCATTGGAATCCCATCTTCTGCAAGCAGATAATTCCTAATGTCAATGTATAGAACATCAGGGTTACCGTATGTTCCCTTGGACATGTCCTCTTCTAAATTTTCTCCGGGGGTGGAGGGCATGGTAACGTTTTGGCCACTTGTCTGGTATTTCTGAATCTCCGTCAGCCGAGAAATCCTGACGTGGCCGCGCTAGCACGCGTGCGGATCAGCCCTTTGGGCGTCGCGCCGTCCTCCGCTGCGATGCCGCTGGGGCAGATTTCCCGCGCGTGCTCCCGTCGGCTGCCTGGTGCACCCGCACTAAGTCCGACGCTTCCTGGACGCGTCAAGCCTGAGGCCCATGTGCTGGCCAGATGGTCCCGCGTGCGCCCAGCAAATCCGACGCATCCTGGAATGCGTTGGATTCGCTGCGCGTTCATTGTCAAGCTGTGCGGCGCATGTGCATATATTTCTGTCCAGGAAATCTTGGATGGAANTGTGCGCCCAGCAAATCCGACGCGTCCTGGAATGCGTTGGATTCGCTGCGCGTTCAGTGTCAAGCTGTGCGGCGCATGTGCATTATTTCTGTCCAGGAAATCTTGGATGTGGCAGCCCCATCCAAGGGATTTACCTTTCTCCTATTCCCCTAACGAATGAGGGTCCGCCTGGGAGAGGAGCATGTGCCGTATTTCCAGTTTCGAGACGAGGATCCAAGTCGTGGAGTTGAACCAACTCGTGTTAGGGTGCAACGAGAGGGGCAGAGCTATTTTCCTGAGCTATAAGCAAGCTCTCTCAGCGCGGGGACACCTTCGCGCTCGGAGGCTCGGTGTAGCCGCCGGTTTAATGCTCTTTGCAGTTATGGGTGATTCTAAATGCAAACAGGGAAGGCTTACGGCTGGGGGTGAGGTCCAGTGACATCCCGTTGCCTTTCAGGAACATGGGTGTGGGTGGCGGGGCTGGCTGCGGTCATGTTTTTGGCCGAGCAAGGCCAACAAAGAGCTTAAAAGAGTGGATTTGGATGTCCTCGCACGGAGTGAGAGATTAGTGCCTCATCCCCGCCGACGGCGCTGGAGAACGGCGGCACCGATTGTTCGCAAAGCGCTCTCAACGCGCAAAGTTAAATGGATGTAAAAGAGAAACATTTTTCCCTTTAATCTGTTTACTCGTAACCAAAGCAGTTTATACATCTCGGGCGGCGGTAGCGTGCGTGTTCCTTACGGTTTTTGTGCCTTCATAAGCAATTTGACCGAAGCCCACGGCGTGCCTGTGGCACCGTCCAGCAGAGCCAACGTCCTGGTTTTTCTCCTCTAGGCAAGCACTAGCACTCCCATTTTGCGTAGGAGCACCTTCCTCTTCCTCCCTTGCTTACCTCTCCCCGTCGTATTCCACAACGGTCGTTGCGCGTTGTGCCAGAGATGAGGAGAGTCATTACGCTGCATGTGATGCCTCCTTTCCAGGGATGCTTTAATCATCCCGTTGTACTCTGGAGCTCTTCCTGTTGCTACTAATTTTAGTCTCGTGGTGGAAGTTGCAGCACAGCGTTTCGGGGTGGGACGGGGGCTAAGCCGTGCAGGTGTGTTGCAATCACTGCGAAACACCTCGTCGCTCTTAATGCCGCTCCGGCATCCTGCACGGCACAGCAGCCTGCGTGTCGCGCCTGTTTGGGGAAAAGCCCAAAGAACACTTCTTGCAGCTTTTTTTGATGATGTGAAGTTGCTTGCGCACGCCCGGGGATGGATGGTGCCTCTCCGGAGGCTCAGCACTGACAGGGGGCACCTGCTTTTCCAAACAGCGCAGCTTTTGCGCAAGCACTTAAATCAGGGCCGGGTTTTCCCGCAGCGTTCGCCCCCTGGATCTGCCTGTCCAGGCAGACCCCTGCGGGAGCGCTGAGCAATTTTGGGCGAGCTGGTCCTCGCTACTGCTGGGCAAAGAAGACCTTGTCAGCTGGCTGCAGTCAGCAAAGGGACTCCCGGCACAAACAAGCGGGTGACGCTGTGAGGTCTTTGCATTTATTTGCTCTCCGCAATTCTTGATCCTTTCGGAAGCATCTCACAGCTGGAGGAGGGCGCGTTTTAGCACGGCTTCCTAAGGGAGGCAAAGTCACGCCTGATCCCAGGGCTCGCGTGTCGGTCTGAAGCTGCTCACCAGCTTCAACCAAGCTTGGCAGAGGGAGGGAGGCCCTCAGAGGTATTAAATTCCTCGAGTTTTGTGCAAAGCGATGTCTCTGTAGAGGAGAGCGCCCTATGAGGCCCGGCTGCAGCATCCGCTCCACCAGCCGGAGGATCCGCATGCGATTCCTGCTCCACGTCCAGCTCCAGCAGTAGCTCCGTTGCACGCGCAGCCAAGATTCTTCACTGCTGCAAGGTGCCTCCGGGCTGGGCCTCGCGCCGCGTCGCTCTGGGTGCTGCTCTCGCTGATGGAGGTTCAGGAGCGGGACGCGAAGGGCCGGCGTGGGTGAGGCAGAGCAGAGTAACCCGGCTGGCCTGGCTGGCGGAAACCGGGGAGCCACAGGGACCCACGAGTCCTCGAGATTCGGCGTTGCCTTGGGACTGGGAGCGGACGCGGGAGGTGAGGGCGGAGGGAAGGCTGAGGGAGAAGAGGCTTTTTCATCCGTTCCTTCTCCTCCCCGGGCGTTGCTGTTTAAGGGTCGCTCAGGTTAGCAGTTGTCTTCCTGCCCAGTCCGTGTGACACCCAGGGTCGCTTCGTCCGGCTCAGTCCTGTGCGGTTCCAGGTCAGTGGCTCGGTCTACAATCGTCTGCGCTGCCACGGGCTTGGCCTTCCTGGCGCAGGGCCGGGCCGCGGGACGGTGTCGCAGGTGACTGTGCCCCAGCCTGCGGGGCTTGCCCTCGGAGAGCGGCGAGACAGTGAGGGCATGGCCAAGACAGGAAAATAAAAGCTCAGAAAAGGTTGAGCACGTTAAAGATTTCGTAAGAGTTCTCCTTGCCTCTGCCTTCCAGGAGTTAAGGATCCTGGCGATACCTCTGGTTGCTCGGTTTAAAAACCGGGAAGAACAAGGGCTGCGTCCAGCCCGGCTCGGACACACGGCCTCGACCCCTCCGGGTTTCGCCCACGGAGTTACCCCCGAGGGCGCTGGAGCGTGCCGAGCTGCGCGAGCCGCCCCGTGAAGCAGAATCAGGCCCTGAGCCCATTTAACCCTTCTTCTTATCAGTCTAGACATCCTCATTATCCAGATAAAAGTCTGATCCATCACTGAATCCCGCTAAGCTCCTGCCTTTACGGCGCTGAGCGCAGAGGGCACTCGCCCGGCCCCGGGACTCCCCTTTGGGTGGGAGATCCTGCCCCCGGCCCCGGTTCCTGCCCTGGGAGAAGGTCGCGGAGCAAACGTGTGTTATTAAGAGTGCTTTACCTATTACAAGTCATTACTGATGCCTTTATTACTATTATTTAATAGATGGTGTTAATTATTATTATTCATTTGCTTTAAAAGAAGTGTTTCCATAGCAACGGGGAGATGTGCGCTGCTTTTCAGGCACATCGAGTGGACACGTTCCCGGCCTCCTCCAAAGTGGGCTGACAGCCCACGGCAGCGCAGCGCGGCCTGGCAGGGAGCTGGGACTCCGTCGCAGCCGTACTTGGATCCCCGTGCGGAGTGGTACCAGCAGGGCCATCCGGAGAAGGTGACAGCACCGCCTCTGTCGCTGGAAGGTCCCTTGTGCCGTTAAAAAGTTCCTGCTGGATGCAGACCTTGTGCCTGAACGTTGAGGATCGTCTAAGAGAGCAGAGTCGGTGCGATAGCGTTCGTAGACGCGTGCGTGATCCAGGACTGAAGGCACCCGCTGTTCATTGTTGCGTTGAGAAAGCGCCTTGTCTCCGTTTCTATCTTGCAGTCAGCTGCAGAAGGACCAGGGCTTGGAAGTCAGGCAGAAATCCCGCAGATCGACACCTGCGGGATGCCGAATCCCTGGGCCGGTCCTGAAGAGGTCTGCGGTGAGACGGGAAGCTGCTGCCGGCGACACGGAGGAGGCTCTGAGCCTCTGCGTGTGCTGCGATGGTTCCTGGAGGCGAAGGGCCGTCCACGCAGCGGCTGCTCGGATGCCACCTGCCTGGCGCCGGGCGGTGGACGGGCTCTGGGGCAGGTAAGGCGGTGGTGAAAGGGGAGCGTGGGGGATGGCGCAGGCTCTTCGAAGGTGTATTCAAGGCGCCACAGGTTTACCAGGCGTGCTGCTTCCTCCTGGCTTTGCAGGTGAGGTTTACACACCGAGTCCGCGTTTAAAATTAGTCTCTGACTCGTCCAGTCCCGCTTGCACCGTACCCGGCTGGCCTTCGCTCAACGCTTTGCTACGTGCGTTCATCTCGTGCGAAGCGAGACCATCCTGGGAAGGATGCGCCTTGTGCCGCGGCATCTGGGGGGCCGAGGGGCTGGAGGTGTGAGCGGGCGCGGAGCGGCGTCAACCTGCAGTTCGCTGGGGACTGCGTACGCCAGCGGCGGCGGAGATAACGGCGTGGCGGGGCTGCGTCCTCTGGAGAGGAGTTTGCAGTACGGGAGACGCAAGTGGCCAAGGCAAGGCTCAGCTGGGAGCCAAAGCCCGTGCCCAGCGATGGCTCCTAAATGAGCTGGCGCGCTAATTGGCACCTTCGCAGGCAGCCTGAACTCAGGGCCCGGTGCTGGGGAGCCTGTGGGGACCACGGCTCCCGCCTGCCCACCCTCGAGGGGTCCCTGCGGGGCTGCAGCGAGACGCGCTGTCGCCTCGTCCCTGCTGGGTGGCGGTGGCTGCGGCGGACGGGCGGCTGCTGGCCCCGAGGGTGGCACCGGGCGCACGCCTGCTTCCCCGCGCCGCCTGGGTCCCCGGCCTCGGCATCGCATCGTGCTGGCAGCTCATCAGCGATTGCATTTCCCCACCGCTTTCTGTGTCGTCAGAGCGGTGGAAATCGGTCATCCGCGGGAGGTTACAGCCGGAGGCAATTGCTCAATCCAGCGACTCCTAAACAGGGGTCTGAAAGCTGCAGCCTTAAGGGAAACCAGCAGTGATGGCCCAGGCAAGCAGCAACGCTTAAAAGCACTTGCTGTAACGCTTAAACGCACTTGTTCGGCAGCAGCACGTCCTGCATCGCTCCGATTTACCCCGGTGCCTGCCTCTGCTCCCCGGGGACCGTGGGTTCCCCGGGGCTGGGGGATAACCCCGCTCAGCCCCCCGCGTCCCCTGCTCATGGCAACGCTTCGGTTCCGGCTGCTCAGCGTCAGGAACGGGAACGGCAGGTGGCTGGGACAAAGCACCATGTCGCCGCCCTTGCCGGCCCGCGGCGTCCCCGGGGTTCGGGGGGCTCGGGCTGCCCCGCGCGCGGATACGTCAGGTGCAGGCAATTATGTCTGGACGGGACCCGCCGGGAGCGCGGTGGCATAATGGTCCCGCGGGGACACCCGTGCGGCTCCACGCTGCACAAAAGCTGCCTTAAGAGCCCGCGCCTCCCCCTGCTCCTCCGAGAAGTGGAGAAACACAAAAGAGAGAGGCAGGAGGGGCTGCGAGGGGTGGGAGAGAGGGAGGGAGAATCCCCCCATGCCCGGCAGCTAATCCCAGCTCCGCTCTGAGAGGGATCTCGAATAACAAACGTCCGTGGTTGAGGCCAGATGGATTTGATTTAGTAACAAAGCAGGGGGGCTTGGGATCGTTTCAGAGCTGCCAAGGGGCCGGATCCTCTGCAAGCAGCAGAGGCCACCTGGTGTAAATCCAAGTTTGAGTTGCGGGCAGCTCGGATGCTCCCCGGGATGCGGGGATAGCCTTGGCTGTGGGAACGTCCTCCTGCCCTTGGGAGCTCCTGGGGTGCCGGCCACCTGCGGCGCACAGGGCCGTGCCGAGCGCCCGAGGGCTGCGGGTTTCTCCCGTGGCCGTGGCCGGGAGGGAGACGGTGAAGGAGAGCGGGAGGCAATGCCCGAGGTTTCCAAAGCCGCCGGCTGTGATGTCTCACCTTGGGTAGGGCTCAGCGCTGCCTTGGGCTCGGTGGCCAGCGAGAGGAGCAAGGGGCAGCCCTCGGCCCTGCTTTTGTGAGGCCCCAGAGACCGCCACCGTATCCCACGACGGCTGAAGCCTCCCTCTCCTTGTTTTCAGCATCTCAGAGGCAAGGAGGGGGCTCAGGGCGGTGTCGTCCCGTCCCCGCGACGTGCCGAAGGAGGAGGCGGTGGGCCAGGTGAGGGAGCAGCACCCAGCGCAGCGATGCTGATGCCGGGTTTTACCCGGTTCCTGCCTCAAATCCCACCCTGGCTTTGCCCTGGAGAGGAGGGTGGGTGGACGGGCTTGGCTTCCCCGCCGGGTGGGTGATTGCAGGGAGGTGTTTCTTGCACGCGGCACAGTTCAGCACTTTGGCAACGAGCCACCCAGCTGGCTGAGCCCGCTGCTGCCCTCGCAGGACGCGTGGGGCCCCGTCCTAGATCCCAGGGTCAGGAGATGCAGGGGGCTCCTCGGGCCGTGCGTGGCCCATCACCTTGCTTGGAGGAGCTGCAGGGTCGGCGTCAGCGGGACGGATGCTCGGGGCAGTGCTGAGGTGCAGGGCCGGGGACCAGGCTGGCCGCAGGCAGCGCCAAAAAGTCTTTTACCGGGCGACGCTCCCGTGGCAGGCAGGGTCGCGGCGCAGCAGAGCAGCACCTTGCTGCCGGGCCGTCCCCACCGCGGCGTTTGCCACGTTTGCCAGTTGGTGCCTGGGCCAGGCAGCCTCCCTGGAGATCTTGTTTCTGGAAACCGGAGAAGCCTTGGCGCTGCCCCCGCCACCTCCCCGAGCAGCGGGGAGGTGCTGCTGTCAGCCCAACACCTGCAGCTCAGCCCGGCTGTCAGCCTGCTAACTATTCCCGTCCAGATCGCTTGGCGCTCTGCCTTGGGAGCAATGAGATCCCGGCGCCAGCGATGTGCCGGCAGGAGCAGAGGAGTGTTTTGTGCTCCGGGGCGGGGGGGATGCCGGGGCCGCGCAGCTGGGCTGGAAGGGCGGTGGGGAGGCAGGAAGGACCCCGGGTCCATCCCATCCATCCGTGCTCTGCGCAGAGAGGCCGGGATGCAGGAGCTGTCGCTTGCGTCCCGAGTCTCCAGAGGCCCGTGCTCTCTTTTTGGTCCAACACTAAGAGTTTTTACCTGCACATGGCATTGCGTTCATCTCCGTCCCCGTCCCACCCGGTCCTCGGTGGCACCGCGTTAGCTTGCTCCGTGCAGGGGCTGCAGCTGGTTTCCAATTCCCGCTTTCACCCAGCAGCCTTGTTGGCGGCGTGTGCCGTCTCCCGGCCGGCTCACCGGGACTGTCCGCGAGCCTTCTTCCCCTCTCTCCTGCGTGTGCAGCGCGCGTTGGCAAACGGCCTGCAGGGAGAAACGGCCGGGCGTAGGGTGGTTACTGCTCGGGGAGAGGGAGGTAAGCGCCGTGCCTCCGCCGGGGTCAGGACGTGGTTGTTTCTCCCCAAACCGGCATCAAGTGGTGCTCCCCGCAACCCGGCGCTGCACCGGGTGCACAGGAACGAGCGCTGCAGGCAGCACAGCGCCCGGTGAGGGATGTCTCCTCTCCCCGTCCCCTTTGCATCCCTTGGTAGGACGCCAGCCCGTTATGGGAGCTCGGCACCATTTATTACCGGGCTCTGCTCTTCTAATGAGAAGCAGTTCCCCAGCCCTGGCACCGTGCCTGTAAAAATGAATCTGTGCCTGCGCTTTCGGTGCCGCGTGCTTTGCAGCGAGAGCAGGGATCTGTGGAGCGGGGTGGCGTGGGGCAGCGATGGGGTGGCATCCCTGTGGGCGAGCACCCCTGGACTGCCGGGAGCCTGAAAGCTCTGGACGGCAGCCGGACGATCCCCGCGCTCTCCAGGCTGGGGACTTCTCAGAGACGACCGACATCTCTGCTGTAAGTCCCGGCCTCCCCTCGAAGCCGCTCGGTGAGGATGGCTGCGACGCCGGCAGCCCCCAGAGCCCACCCTCCTCGGGGTTCCTTGGGAGACGGCGAGAGGAGCTGCCATGGACGGTGTTGTCCCAGAACTGGACTTGCCTCTTCTGTACTGCACACGCCAGACACGAGATGGTGCTGCCGTTCGCTCCTGTTCCCTGCCTGGGAAACCAGAAGGCGCGGAGCTGAGCCCTCGAGCACCCTACTGCTAAACCCAGCCTCTCCTGGGGACATATCCAGCGTCGCCCGCGGTGTGCGTGACCCTGCCATCGCTCCCCTCGGCCGCCGTGTCTGCGGGGTGCAGGGAGGCTGGGGGTTGCGCGGTCGGTGCGGTGAGAGACGGTTTTGTGCCGCGTCTTTGCCGATGCAGAGCCCCACGGGGATGGCTGGCGGTGCTGGCCTCACCGCCACGGGGAAGGGAATCGGGATGGACCCGGCCGTGCGCCTGCGAAATCATGCGGCCAGGGGACTGTGCAGAGCTTGTGGTGTGGATGATGCTGTATAATCATTAATAATACATGGCTTGCTTTGAATTACGGTGGTTCCCAGCATCCTCGGACGAGAGCGGGGCTTGGCCTTGCAGGGGCCCGTGTGTACACGCGCTGCCGGGGGGAGACGCGTTGCTGGACCTGTGATCACCAGCGCAAGTGAGCTCATCGGTGACGTTAAGACCGGCGGCAGCCTGGGCTGCGGTGATCATACGCTGGCGGAGATCGCAGTCCTCAGGGATACGGGACAGGGGAAGAGTAAAGTTAGAACCCTGGATTTTAGGAAAGCAAAATTGCAGCTGTTCAAGGAGTTAGTCGGTGGGAGCCCCCGGGAAACGGCCCTCAGGGACCAGGGAGCAGAACCGAGCTGGCGGATCTGTAAGGACGCTTTCCACAGAGTGTAAGAAGTCAGGAAAGGACGGCAAGAGATGGGCACGGCTGAGTCAAGACCTGCTGGTCGAACTAAAGGGCGAGAAGGCAGCGCACAGGCAGTGGAAGCAGGGACAGGTATCCTGGGAAGAGCGTGGGGACGCTGCCCGGTTGTGTAGGGATGGCGTCGGGAAGACCAAGGCACGGCTGGAGCTGAGCTTGGCAAGAGATGCAAGGAATAACCAGCAGGGCTTCTGCAGGTGTGTGAGCCAGAAAAGGGAGGTCAGCGAAAGCGTACGCGCCCCGAATGAACACGACTGGCAGCCGGGTAACAACGGACGGGGAGAAGGCT
This sequence comes from Steatornis caripensis, assembly GCA_013398225.1. NCBI lineage: Eukaryota > Metazoa > Chordata > Aves > Caprimulgiformes > Steatornithidae > Steatornis > Steatornis caripensis. The sequence goes on along the minus strand of VZSC01005331.1, from coordinate 1,407 downwards.
GGGGTCTCAACAACTTTTTTGCCTCAGTCCTCACCGGCAACTTCTCTTCCCGCAGCTCTGGAGTGGACGGACCTCAGGGCAGGGGCCGGGGGCGCAAAGTCCCTCCGCTGTCAGAGAAGATCAGGTTTGTCGCCGCCTGAGGAACCCGAACGCACGTACGTCGGTGGGACCTGGCGAGATGCGGCCCCGAGTCCCGGGGGAACTGGCTGGCGTAGTTGCCAAGCCGCTCTCCGTGGTATTTGAAAGGTCACGGCGGTCGGGTGAAGTCCCTGGTGACTGGGAAAAGGGAAACGTCCTTTTTTGTACCCATTTTTAAAAGGGGTGGAAAGGAGGACCCTGGGAACTACCGAGCTGTCAGCCTCCCCTCTGCGCCTCGGGAGATCAGGGAACAGATCCTCCTAGCAGCTGTGCTACGGCACGTGGAGGCGATTCAAGACGGCCAGCGTGGCTTCGCCAAGGGCAGGTCCTGCCTGACCAGCCTAGGGACCTGCTGTGGTGGAGGGGCATCCGTGGACAAGGGAAGAGCTACGGATGTCGTCTGTGCGGACTTCTGTAAGGCCTTTGAGAGGGGCCGCCCCGACATCCTTCTCTCTAAATTGGAGAGATACGGATTCGATGGGTGGACTGTCGCGTCCGGAGCGTAGTGGTCATCAACAGCTCAGTGCCTGGGTGGAGATCGGCGGCGAGTGGTGTCCCTCAGGGGTCCGTATGGGGACCAGCGCTGTTTCATGTCTTCATCAATGATATACCGTGGGATCGAGTGTGCCCGCAACAAACGCCAAGCCGAGCGGTGCGGCCGGCACGCCTGAGGGACGGGATGCCGTCCTGAGGGACCTGGGCGGGCTCGAGAAGTGGGCCCACGGGAGCACCGCGAGGTCCAACAAGGCCAAGTGCGAGGTCCTGCACCCGGGTCGGGGCAGCCCCTGGTACCAATACAGGCTGGGGGATGAAGGGATGGCGAGAAGCCCTGCCGAGGAGGACTGGGGGGTACCGGTGGATGAAAAGCTGCCCGTGAGCTGGCAATGCACGCTGGCAGCCCAGAAAGCCAACCGTACCCTGGGCTGCATGGCCAGCGGCGTGGCCAGCGGGTCGAGGGAGGGGATTCTGCCCCTCTGCTCTGGTGAGCCCCCCCCCGCAGCGCTGCGTCCGGCTCTGGGGTCCCCAGCACAGGAGGGACACAGAGCTGTTGGAGCCGGGCCGGAGGAGGGCACGGGGGTGGTCGGAGGGCTGGAAGAGCTCTGCCCTGAGGACAGGCTGGGGGTCGGGGTGCTTCAGCCCGGAGAGGAGACGGCTCCGGGGAGACCTCGCTGCGGCCTTTCCGTGCTTGAAGGGGGCCGTGAGAAAGGTGCAGCGAGACTTTTTAGTAGGGCTAGGGCAAGGGGTGATGGTTTGAAACTAAAAGAGGGG
>VZSC01005318.1:325-15996 GCA_013398225.1 Steatornis caripensis | reverse complement strand
GACACTGGTAACTACACCCCTCTCTCCACAGACCCTGAAGATCATCCGCACGGCTGAGCTCTNCTTTAGCCCACCACTGCATCATGGGCAGCATAGGTGCTGGGAGGCAGCAGTCAGCTGGCTGCGCTTGCTCCCACCTTGAGGAATGGTGACACTGGTAACTACACCCCTCTCTCCACAGACCCTGAAGATCATCCGCACGGCTGAGCTCTCCCCGTTCATAGTCTTCATTGCCCCAACAGACAAGGCAGACCAGGTGGGTGGCAGGGCACCAAGGCTGAGTCCAAGTCCAGAAGGGCTTGTGTGCCCACGGCAGGGGTTCAAGGAACCCACTGCAGTAGTCCAAGGCTCTCTCCCTGCTCCACATCAGCTTTTTCCTGTCTGCATTGATTTTTGTGGCCCAGGAGAGCAGGGCAACTTCCTCAGCTCAGACCTAACAAACAGGAATTGGCAATTCCTGCAGCCATAGACTCTCTCCCAGATTGACACCCCTCAGCAACCATCATCCCAGCAGCATAATTGGCCACTAACATGTAGTGGGGTGCACAGTACAACACTCAGGGTTATCTCCAGCTGCAGCAGTGCTGCAGAACAGGAACATTTATCCTACCATCAGCTATGCAAATGGGACACACAAACAGTAGCTCCTTTCAGTCTTTGCCTCATTAAGATGCTCATCCCTCCAAAATTACAATGAAAGCAGCACTGATGCTGCAGTTAACTCACACAGCACTAAGCATCACAAGGCCAGCAGCCACATGCTGCCATTTCCCAAGAAGCCCCAACACAGGGAGCAGTGCTGCCTGCCCTGCCCTGTGGCAGCCTGGACCAGCTCCCCTGAGGGCTAACCTCTGCAGGGAACAAGGCGGCAATGGGAGAACAAGGAAACCCACAGAGCTGTACTCCTAGCCTCATGGCCAGCTATGTTTATGCAGCCTTCAGAGCAAGCATTGCACAGGCATTGAGAGGCACTTAACCTGCAGAGGATTGTAAATCCAAATGCAGCAGGCTGGGAGGGGAAAAGGGGACAAGTGTCAGGGCAGAAAGGGCCGTTAAGACAGCCTGCTGCCCCCACCTCTGTGCCCCATCACCCACCGCTGCCTCCAGACAGAGGAATTAACTCCTGCCGCAGTGGGTAGGGCCAGCCCTGCTGGTGCAGGCACTACATATAGCTAGCTGTGCAGCTCAGGTAACTGCTTAATAGAAAGGATGCAACCAAAATGCGACCCAGCAGAGATCACACAATCCAGGCAAACTGCTTATTGCTCTCCACTCTCCATCCCAAGGAGCTACTGGGCAACACACTGCAGAGCTGCAGCAAGCCCTCCCCCAAGCTCACCCCTCCCCAAGCACAGAAGCAGGGAGCCAACCTGCATGTCAAGCTCCATTAGGGAGATACGTGAAAATCACTCTGGACTTCACTGTTGAGGGCACAGCTGCCCACAGGGACACGCTCCTGGGATGCCTCTGCTGGCTGGGGAGCTGTGCAGACTAGCCACACCAGCAAGAGGGGGCAGGCAGCTTTGCTTCTACTATGAAGAAATTTAACTCTATCCCAGCCAAAATTAGTAGAGGGAGGCTGGTACAGCTCTGCCAGCCAGCGCTGTTCCAGTCAAAAGCCAGCAGGGATCCTACCTTGAAACCAGCCTTAGGCCTTGAGCTGGCTACACTGCATAGCATAGTAACAAGTAGACTGCAGCTTGGTGAATCTTCTTCTCTCAGGGAGCTGCCACAAAGCATTTTAAAGATAAATATGAGATCAAGCAGGTCTGGCCTCACTAGCAGGTAACCTGATGCTCCCAGCATTACCTGAAAGTCCAGCAAAACCCAGACACACATTCCACCAAGAGATCGCACAGCTCCTAGCTTGACAGGCTGCAGGGATGGTTTGTGCTCTGGTGCTTATCAACCACTTGAGTGGCGGGGTGGTGGGAGTTGGCTGTTGGGATGGCCTGTGAAATTCCCCTCCTCCCCAGCCTCCTGAGCACTCTCTCCCATTTCTTGCAGTCGGAGGCTTTGCAGCAGCTCCAGAAGGATTCAGAGAGCATCCGGAGCAGATACGCACACTATTTTGACCTCTCACTGGTCAACAATGGGGTGGAAGAAAGCCTCCAGCTGCTGCAGGAAGCCTTTGAGCAGGCCTGCAGCTCTCCACAGTGGGTGCCCGTCTCCTGGGTCTACTGAGAGGGCATCCAACCCCAGCGCTTCCCATCAACCATCCTGCAGCCATGGGGAGAAACCCTCTCCTCAGCTTCCCCTGTTCCACATAGGCAAAGCACAACTTCTTTCCTCTGCTGCTCTCAGACATGGTCTTAATTCGTTGACACACACATAGGGTCTCCAGATTTCCTCTCCTGGGGGAACGCAGGACAGCAGCTGCCCACGGGATGGTGATCTTCTGCAGCACTGCAATGCAGTGCTAAGTTAGTGGCTACACCAGAGCCCAGGGCACCCCTTTAGCTCAGAGGACAGTTCCCCACCTCACCAAGCAAGAGAAAGCACAGTCTTGCTGCAGCATCCAGCCAATCTTCTCTGCATCAGTCCCAAGGGAAGTGGTACAGCAGAGGCTTTCCAGGCAGACGTCCCCCTGCCATTGCAGGAGTACACACTATGCCACAAACACCTCAAAAGCCTGTATGGTGTCTATGAGGATTCAAGGAAGCCCACAGCTCAGGGGGCTTCACACAGACCACAGCAGAGCTCCTGCATACAAGCGTTTTCCCTTCACAAAGTGGGAAGAGCAGAAAAAGGCAGGCGTGGATTTGACAAACGTAGCATGGAGCATGCCACCCCCAAGCAGGTCTCACCCTGCATTCTGAGGTTGGAGTTTTCCAATTCACCCTGTGAAACTAGGTGTAGAAACTCACTGCATTTAAATTCTTGCCCTGCAGCTTGGATTGTTACTGCCTGGCTTGACAAACTCAGCAGCAGCTGAGGAAGTCCCACAGACCAAATCCCAGAGGAACAGTTCAATGTATAAATTGTCCAGCCACAAGTATCTGTTGCATGCAGTAGAAACAATGTCTCTACAAACATCATCCAGGCATGTTCTAGAGTGTAGAGTGTCTTGCACACTGTATGCAAACATAAAAGCTACCCACACACAGGGCTCCTTCTTCTGCAGGTTCCTTCTGCGTGTACTGATGCACAAGCCCCACCACAACCATGTCCAGGAACCATCACCATGGCTCACCTGGGCAAACCATAGATGACATTTAGGTGAAATAGTGATTTGTGTGTTCAGCAGTCAACTAGGGGAAGGGGGTTAAGAAGTCTTGTGCAATTTTTTAAGGATGCCAAAAATAAAATCTGTTGATGTGCAATAGGGAGGAACCTGCATTCTGATCCACTGCAGGGAAACAATGAGCAGCAATAAACATGTGCTGAAGCATTGCTATGACTGGTGTTTTACCTCTTAGGCTGAGCACTTGTTCACAACTCGAAGTCTATTCCCACCTCCCTGACCCTAACACACTTAAGGTTAGACAGGCCAGGACCAAACAGTCCCTCCAGCCACTGTCAGACCTCTCCAGCAGCTCACTCCAGCACAGGCAAAGGAGGCAAGAGAACACTCGGCTTCCAGGCACGTATACCAGTGGGTTTTACTCAGCGTGGCCCCTAAGCACCTGTGAAGTCCTGACCAGCAACAAAGGCCCCTCTAGTGATGGTCCACATCAGCATAACCACTTCTCTGCACCAGCAGCTTCAAGAGGGCAGCACAAAGGCTGAGCAGAAGGGGCAGCCACTTAACTGCCCAGCTGCAGCATGCACATGCATTAAGCTGCCTCCTCTCCCCATGAACAGACCACTGACCTCTTACAGGAGCCATATGAGCAACAAAATCATCTGTTCAAAAATAGGGCTTTTATTTTTACATAAAAAAGTGTAAATAAAAATGAACTTTTTTTTACAGCCACCAGCTGCTGGCCTCACTGCCTGCATGTATCTCTAGCATTGAAGGGGAGAAAAGTCAGACGATTAAGACAAAAGCAATGCACAAGGCTAAGACAAATGCTACAGAATCTCTGCAGGGATGAAGCTCAGAACAAAGCAGCCTCGATCCTTCCCCATTAAAAGGGGCTAAAATCCTGACTCAGCACTACCCCTGTGACAGAAGGGAGACGTCCCACCCCCAGTGAGCCACCCCAGATAAGGAAATTAGGACAACTCTTTCTAAAACTGCTCAAATCCCACATCCAGTGCCGCTTGCAGAACTGGCTCTGGCCAAGGTCTTCCTCACGAGAACTCTAGTCCCAAAATTCCTTTACAAAAGCACACTGGCCAGACGTGTTCTGGTCACTTTGCTTCTGACCCCCAGCAGCATCACCACTTCTAGCCTTCAGAGCAGATCAGACATCAAAACCAGGGAACGCAACTGAAAGCACTGCGGTCCCATTCTAACAGCTGAGTAGAAAAAAAGAGCCAGCAAGAGGTACATGTTGACAAGGTCACTGGGGCACTGGGTCTGGGGATCAGCCAACTAACAAGCAGGTCCCTGCACTATAAAGCAAAAAGCAGGAATTTAATGGTCTAATCCTTTTATGATAAAAAAAGTACTGAAGAATATCTGGGTGGATTATTTGATCTCGTCTAGCTGAGGGTCACGCCAAGCAAACCGCCAGGTTAAAACAAACCAGAGCCCTTGAAATAATCAATTTGACCATCCCCATCCAAACCCATTTAGATAGGCTGTGACAAAGCCAGTCTTCCAGACACCAACACAATCTGCAACTGTCAGGTAACAGCTCCAACCTTGGAAGAAAAAGGCAGGACAAGAGGGAGGAGAAACACTATTCCTCCCTCTCAAGGTGAAGACAGAGACAGCAAGTAAGAGCCAAGAGCTACAGCTTCCCTGAAGATACCAATTCTATTGGCATCATGGTGTTCAGCTTTAGAGAGTACAGGGGCAGTCAGGCACCCCACTCCTCTGGCAACCCTTAAAACAGGATGAGGAGGGGTACCTGAGCAGGGTGTATCCTGGGCAAACATACCCACTCACTCATACACACAGCTGAAGAGGAACTTGCTGGCCCCTGTGCCATAGAGCCAGTCCTCTTTCTTCGAGGCCTCAGACTCCTCCCTCCCTATTTGATGAAGTTGCTTGCTTTGGACAGATCCAGTCGCTTATTCCGAGCTCTCTTCTACCTCCTTCTGTTTTTTCTTCTTCTTCTTCTTGGTGCTGGTCTCAGTGGTCTGTGAAGAGGTTGGAGAGGTCAGGAACGAATCAAAAAGAAACCCCCCACTGCCCATTTCAGGAGAAACACCCCATTCCAGACACAGTGCAGGCTCCTCATGGCTGCAGTCCCCCCTCACCACCATACAGGCACTCAAGCGCACTCAATGAATGCCAGCACCCTCCTCCCACTGGGGCCTGTTACAGGGCACCAGAGCACAGAGGTGCCTGGCAGAAACATATACCCACCAGCTGCCCCAGGGCACAGATGGCTGCTCACGCCATCCCCCCCTGACTGCACATCCACTCCCACAAGCCTCACCTGACTGATGTCCCACCACCCTCCATCAGTTCAGTTTACAGATGCACCTATATGACATCCTTCTCTGCCTGTGAGGACCCTGGCACTCTGGGGGCACGCACAGCAGGATGCTGATGCGTCTACCCTGGAAGCATTAGGGACAGACAGCAATCTCTCCCATGCTTGGACTGTACCACAGCAGGAGCAGTTACATACCACTTCTATTTGCTCTCCCCCACTCTCAGCTGCCTCTTTGGCCTTCTTCTCTTTCTTCTTCTTTTTCCTTTCCTTTTTGCTCAGCTCCTCTGGTGGTGGAGTGGCAGGGGATGGTGGGGTCGCAGCCTCCTCGCTTTCACTCTCTGACACTCGCTTCCTCTGTTAGGAGAGCACATTGTCAGACACGCCATCTTTCAAAGGAGTTCAGGTGACAGGAAAACTGTTTGCAAGCCCATTGCAACTATTTTGCCTAATGCAATCAAACTTCACAGTTAACAATGCTTTGAGCAGGAGGGCAAGGGTACAGACTGTCAGTGGTCCTCTCCAGCATACACGGTCTAGGGTTTGCTTCTGCCAGAATTGCACCCCGTATTTCTCAATGTTTCCTGTACCCCAAAAGCTCCAGAGTTTGAAATGCTGCTGCACCTTTCCAAGTGCATTGCACAAGCCCTAACTTAAATCCTTAGATCACAGTACAAGCCCTCACTTAGGGAACTTCAGATGCAACTCTTGCATGGACGGTTCTGCAACTGTCTGTAGTCTCCATAAAGGTTCTCTGGCACAACAAATCTCCATGTGGCTCCACAGAACATATTTCCTTGAATGCTGCAGCTTGTACACCACAGTCAGAGCTCCGCATTCTCATACTGTGCCACAGGACTCACACCCAAAGTACAACATCCTGGAGACAAACACTTACAGGTAAGGCTCTAAACAGGTCACCCTACAGCTAGCTCACAGGTCATGCAACCACACCACACATTGCGGCACTAGCTCCAAGAATATGACACACCTTCCCCTGTAAAATAACCAACCAAAGCAGCCTGATACCAACTGCATGAAAGAACAGGAGCATATCCCCTCTTCATATCAGGGCCCAATCAACCTTACAGCCAGACAGCACTAACGATACTCACTTTTGGAGCTCTCTCCAGCTCTGAAACAGCTCGGGGAACAGCAGCTGCCTCTTTCTTGGAAGCATCCCTGAAAGAGAAGATCCCCAGGCTGAGCAGGACAGGCACTGCCTCACACTGCTCTGTACCAGTACAAAGCCCTGTACCCCTCACAAGGGCTCTGTCACCCATGCCAGGCACTGGATGGGGAGTCTGGTGTGGGGAATCCGGTGTGGGGAAGACCTGCAGTCTGCATCAGGGCCAGCTGGGCTAGGCAACAGCAAGGCCTCCCCCATTTAATTTAGCAGACTGACTCCCTCTAAAACCACAAACACAGGCTAGAAAGGGATAACTGTCTGCTCAGGGCCTTTCCCTCCAGCGCTGCCCACTAGCAGCAGGTTCCCTGGGACTGCAAGAAATGCCACCACACCCCATAGGGCCAGGTTAGGCCAGGCCTAACATGCTCCATGCACAAACGGCAGCACCAGACCAGCCCTCCATTCCACACACTAGGCAGGAGCTACACACCTTGTACCCACCTGTAATCCACATATTCCTTCTTCCAGGAATCTGGTGTGCTCTCATTGGGCTTTCCATGCTTGTCCAGCAGACCTTTCTGGATCATCATCTTCTTTTGACTGGCCTGAGAACAACATTCAACAAGTCAGACTGCAGCTCCAGGGAGAAGAAATCCTCCCTAGGGCTTCAGCTGCTCGGCCTAAGAAAAGGTAATCCAGGAACAAGCCAAGTCAACAACTACAGCATTACTGATTTAACACTTCTCCAAAGACCTTCTAACAAATCACATGAAACATCTCCTGCACAGCAGCCTACAAATCTCAGACAGGAGGCATCTTCATCAGTGAATAAGGGCTAATTTGTGGAGGAAGTAACAGAGTAAGATGCCTCTGCGTATCATGAAGCTCAGATCTTTGGCTGGGTTTCTCCAGTTTAATGACCTGCTGCATTTCAGCTGAACCACTCCCATTGCAAATGCAAGGTTTTGCTAAAGACTTTGAGATGCCTGAAGCGTCCCACATTACCTCACATTTGCTGCAAGACAGATGTGCATGCAGCCCCACAGCTTTCTACACTTCACCTGAACCACAGGAATGGAATAAGCCACAGCAACTTGAGATCAAGTTTTAAGCCCAACCTGCATCACTCACCACAGTGAAATGCCAGTCTGGCTGCAGTTATGCTAGCACTGCTGACCTGCTGATTTCCAAGACTACCACATGCTTGAGACATAAACGGAACTCAACAACAAGAGTTCCCACTGCTCCTGTCTTTCAGGCACAATTTGATGTCTCACAAGACAGTTTGCATTTTGGCACTGTTGCAGTTGCCCCAGGAAGGAAAGCAGCTTCTTGCCCAGTCCCTCCAAAGCCATCAGTATAGAGTGATAGATGAAGGTCATCTTTGCAAAGAGTTCTAATGCAATCCACTTTGCATCATTTGGCTTTTTGCCAGAGAAGGGCTGGTGCTGTGCAGACCTGAGGAGCATGGGCTGAGCCCAAGCACCAGCGGCAGCCCCAGCTGGGCCTCGTGTACAGCTGCCCAGGCTCCATTGGGAGGGAAAGCCTTGCTCCTACCGGCACTGGGCTGGCACAGTCCTGGCACTGGGAAGCGCCACCATCACGGCTCCAGGAGAGCACCACAGAATTACGCCGAGGCCCTGGAGAAGACACGGGTGCAGCTCTGCCCAAAGGGCCTGGAGACCCATATCCCAACAGCTAGGCTCCACCACCACCCTGGGACTGACCGCACCCCCACGCTGCTCACCTTGGGACCAAGACCCCATTTGCGGGGATACGTGTCTCTCTCCATGATCACTCTCTTGATCTTTGCCACAATGCCATGGTCGCAAGTAGAAATGACTGCTGTGGTCATCAAGGCAATGGCTGCAGAAGCAGGTAGAGAGTTCATTAACTCTTTTAACAGCAGAACTGTGCCAGTGACACAGGAACCTGCTGCATTCAGCCTGTTCTTTCTCTGTCAGCATAAAGAAGAGCAACAGCCACTACCAGTGCCATTTCACCCCAAAACCTCACTGGAGCTAAGTTCTGGACTAACGCTTCAGAGAGCCGCCCTGCTCAAAGGCCACAAGTGCATCAGTCATGGATTAACCACACCATGAGCACAGGCCTCTCTGGCTTACACTGGAAGACTGGTTCTGGATCAGGGAACACAGTAAGACCAACCACTTTCCAGAGCAGCACCAACACCACCACTGGATGGGCGAGAGCTCTGTGAGCACCTGCAGGAGCTCTTCCAGGAAGCTCAAGGAACCACACCACTGTAGAAAGGAGCAGTGCTGTTCCTTCATCAGCAACCAAAACCTTGCAGAGCCAAACTAGAGGAGACTAATCCTACCAACAGGTTTTCTTGCCATGTGCCTGATATGGCCATAGTACAGGCAGTACAACCAACATGGAAGAGTTTGGCTGTGTTACATCTCCAAGGCCCCTCAGTCCCCAAAGTGTGGACAGAGCATGAGGCAATGCAGCACTGAGCACCATGACAGAGCATCTGTACAATATGTCAGCACCTGCCTCCTACACAGCTTCTTTCAAGACCCTGGTTAGAACAAAGCACTCTTTCGAGTCACTTCACAGAAGCTGGTAGTTGCTCAAGTCCTTTTACACTGATCTGCTCAGGAAGTGTGATATGCCAGGTAGCAGTATGTGATCAGACATCATCCCTCATCTCAGTGTGGATGGAGCCCCCCAAAGAGGGGTTCCAACCCTGCCAGCACCACTTCACTCCTGCAGGCAGCCAGCCACACACCACAGCAGCCCCCAGTAGCACACTGGGAGACTGGAGGGTCTCTGGAGGCTGCACAGCACCCAGACCCTAGAACAGGAACAGGGTGCTGCAGGAGGGCAGCATCACTGCACTCAGAGAATGGATAAACTTCGTCATCACCTCACAAACAGAGCACACCTGACCATCACGTAGCTGAAACCAGGCTGAGAAACAATTCACACCTTGCCAAGGATTGATGCAGCCACTGCTTCTTAACATCCTGCCCAACACTAGCTGCCTTTGGCCATACTAACCCACAGGCCCCATCAGGAAGCACTGTTTAAAGCCTTCTGTGCATGGGGACTCATTTGTCGTGCATTCACTGGAACACAGTCTGTTATTTCTGCAGTTAGTTGGGCACAAGAAGAACATGGAGTTTCATACCTAGGCAGATAGCTTCGCCTTTCGTGGTGATGACAACAATCTCCTGATTAAGCTCAATACCGTCTTCATACCTCAGGACACCAGGCAGCATGATCTTGGCTCCATAGCAAATGGCATTAACCTGAAAATGTAGGGAACAGAAGGGCTTATAAGCTATTAGAAAATTAAAAACAAGGTAAGAAATACCTCTAATACTTTAGCTTCCCATTGTCATTACTGTCCCACAAACAGCACCCCCACGTATCTATTATTGTCCGCTACGTAAAACTTTGGGCTTTGTGAAAACCAAGCAAAGCACCTATCACAGCAAACAACACGAGGCAGATCTCTTATAACCACCAGCACCCTTCTGAAGTGAAGGGAGCAGCTTCCCTGCCACTCAGTTCTCAGCTCTTGCATCTTACTGTTGATCTGGCAGTGCCCCATACTAGGTCCTACATTGCCCACAATGAGGATAGCACTGGACACCACGTGGATCCCAATCCCCCATTTATTGTATTAGTTGTACAAATTAGGAGGATGCTTCGCAGTCTCTGGCTGCCAGCTGGCCACCATCTCAGGAACTTACCGCACTGTCTTTCATGACTAGCCGCTTGTGTGAAGTCAGCAGTTTCTCCAACGGCAGGATAACTCTTCGCAGGTAGCTGTCATCTTTGTTGTTGTCATACTGCCACTGTGCATCCAGTACATCATGCATAGTCACCATGTTGTCCTACAAAGACACAACCCCTCTAAACCTTACTATCAGCCACCAACTCAAAACACACACAAGAAAACAGCTGAAGTCCAACAGCAAATAGTGTCCTGAAAGGGAGTGAAAACACAGACGTCCAACTCAGAAGCATCAAAAAAGCAACCTAAAAGAGACAAGAATACTTTCCATCAACAGCTTAAGCTCAGCCTGACTTGTGCTACCACAGACTTCAACCTTCCTACTATCAGACAATACTTGGATCTAGTGTACAATGTCTGTCCACATGAAAATCTGAAGTATGATCAAACTTCAAGCAAATACCTGGGACTTCTAGGCAAAGATTAGTGAGTAGAAGTCTAAATTAACCAGCTCTTCAACCTCTGACATGGAATAAATTCCTGAAGCAGCTGTAAGCACCCCAACACCTGAAATTCAGAAACGACTGCCAGTGATTACAGCTGTGGTAAGAGCACAGATAAGTGGGGAAGCACTTGCACTCTGATCCTGCTGCTTTGCAAGGAAAGAAATTAGTTCTGGAGTCTGGACCAGTAGCAGGATCCAGCTATGGCCAAACTGCAAAGACTGTACAACTGTTCAAGACCACAAAGCACTGCATCTCCCAGGCTCACTTCAATGAGGCACGTTCCCTGACACCAAGCAGTTGCAGATTGCTAAGCAGACAGCTCACAGGCCTGAACTTGTGGCATGTCCATGATTTGTAGGCTGAGAAACACAGGTGGCATAAAACAAACATTCAGTCACCATGGTGCACTTCCCAGTCACTCACTGTCCCAAAGCTTAATTACCAGAACAGGGCAAAACCCTGAACTGAACTCAACACTTTGGTTACAGATCATCCATAGCAAAAGCTCCCATGTTTTCGAGGCTATTCACAAAACTCCTCCCAGCCGCCATGCACCTATAACTTCCCCCAACAATGTAAAACTAATGCAGTTCCAAGGAACTCTTGCAATTCTGACAATTTCAAATTTGCTGGTTATAGTTAGAGCTACCACTACCTTCTCTCCCAGGATCCCTGAGCGCACTCTGCGGAGCTCCTGCATCTGGCCACCCACACCAAGCAGCAAACCAAGGTGAACACAGAGTGTTCGGATATATGTGCCTGCTTCGCAGCTCACCCAGAAGATACCTGAAATGCAGCACAGGACAGAAGAGTATTTAAATACATATCAGAAATGAACCACATCTAGAAGCTACCTCCAAGAGCTTTCTGTCCAAACCTTCACAGAGCCATCAGCCTGGGGTGATAGATGAAGGTCATCTTTGCAACGAGTGCTAATGCCATCTAACTGACATCATTTGGCTCTTCAATGAAGGGATGCAGCAGTACAAAACACAGATGGGATTCGTTTCTCATCACAAAGCAATGCATGAAGTACTTACTGCTTGATGGTGCTGAGGACTTACGCTTTAAGACATCTACCAAGAATAGGAAGCAGCCCACTTCACAGGAAATTTTATCAGCTGTGAGCTTAATAGAAAGAAGGCAGGAAAGCCCTGTTTTACCTAATCTTCTCTCAGGATCATACTCCACCAGCTTGCTCTCATAGATGGTTCTGACTCTCAGCTGTCGTTTGACAGCAGCAATGAGGGGTGGTCGCTGAAACAGTGCACCTGTCAGAGTTTCTATTGCCTGAGGGTAGAAGCAGAAGAAATAATAGCTCACACCTGTGCCCCAGCGCAGGCACACCTTGGGGTCTGTAGTAACTAAGACCACATTCATGAGTGAGAAGACACAAGTTCATCATAATTTGGTGATGTCATATTTAATAAAGGCGATCTGAACCATTGCTGTGGTCAAAATACTACCCCAGCTGCCAGTGGGCACAAGCTGGGCTTTTTCATCAGGTGGCAGTATGTGATCAGACATCATCCCTCATCTCAGTGTGGATGGAGCCCCCCAAAGAGGGGTTCCAACCCTGCCAGCACCACTTCACTCCTGCAGGCAGCCAGCCACACACCACAGCAGCCCCCAGTAGCACACTGGGAGACTGGAGGGTCTCTGGAGGCTGCACAGCACCCAGACCCTAGAACAGGAACAGGGTGCTGCAGGAGGGCAGCAGCACCACTGCACTCAGAGAATGGATAAACTTCGTCATCACCTCACACACAGAGCACACCTGAACACCACTCCTACCCTCTCATCTCCCACCGACGCTGAACACTTTGCATGTAAAGTGCCAGCATGGCCAAGAGCATGCCGAGACTTACCCTGGCAAGCTGAGCCTCACTTTCAATTGCATTGTGCAGCCGAACAATTCCCACATACTCTTTGCCTGAAAGAACGACAAGAGCAGTCAGGAGTGGCCGCTTGCATTTAATATTGACCTCAAGGTCCACACTGCTTCACAGCCACACATTCACAGACCCCTGAAATTTTCACAGCCACCACTCCTAGAAGGGTGCACAGTTTGTTATGGAGTTGGTTATTCTTCCAACAAAATAAATCTAAGCTACATTTATTTCTTTGCCAAGTTTTATTTCACTGGACTGGTAGATGCTGAGGCCATAAGTTCAGTCAGCACATGAAACCAGTCTGTCAGAAGTGTTTTCACTGACTTCAAACAGCACAAGACCAAGATAAGCAATAAAAAAAACCAACTCGTGACAGCATGGATGCACCCTTACGGCTTGGAGTGAGGATAAGCAATCCTTGAGCTCAAGGCACTGAACACTAAGGGCAGCCCTTTCAAAGACCAGAAATCCCCATTTTGTCTCCAAGAGAACTCCACACTTCCTTAGTCACTCAGACTGTAAATGGTCCCGGGCAATAAACATACCTGCGCTCTGCTGAGATTTGACCAGTCGTGTTGCCCTCTCAATGCACACAATGAGGCACCCAGTCACTTTAGGATCGAGAGTGCCACTGTGTCCAGTCTTCTCTACTCGAAGGATGCGTCGGATCCATGCAACTACCTCGTGGGAAGATGGATTGGAAGGTTTGTCAAGGTTAATAAAGCCAGACCTATGGGGCAAGATGACAGTAGGAGTTAAACATCAGGGCAAACGCAGCAAGAGCACAAAAACTTTTACAACATTTGTCATGGCTGCAAAGAAATGTCATTTATCATGGCTTGCAAATACAGCCAAATAAGCGACAAGCCTCACAGCTGCTCTGAGTGAGCACAGGTAGAGCTGCTCTGAACACAGCAGGTGATATATTCCACAGTCAAAGAATTGTCTTCTCCCCAGACTGCCCATCACTACATCGCACTTAAATCCAATGAAATGCTAAAAACAAACTCCAAGCAGTCTCAAAGGCTAGCAGGCCAAAGGACTTTCCCTAAGACCCCAGAGAATTCCTCAAATGTTTGCATGTCTGTCCACAGACCAGCTACAACCCCAGAACAAAGCAAACTTGTAAAGTTTTTTTTAAAGGTCCTATTTAGACATTTACTGCTTAGTATCAATGCACAAAGTCAAGCAGAAAGGTACAACAGGAATCCAGAACAAAAAATGTTTTGAAGATAGTAACTGTGAAAGAAAAATAAACCACTCTGGCCCTTACTGCACTCACCTAATATAGTCAGAAATCTCTCTCTTCAGGGGATTAGCACCAGAAGGAAGAGGTGTGTAGTGCGCTGTCATCACATTTAACTTGTCAAAGTTCTACAAAATCCAAGCAAAAGTTACAAGTATTCTTGAGCTCACCTTGGTTTCAGCATCGCTTTGCCCCAAATATATCTCCCCAGTTACACAACATCTGATTTCTACATTTAAGTGAAAGAGCCTCTACCAAAATGAAAATAACCCAACAATGAAACCACACCAATGTTTTACAGAAAGAGGGGAAAAAAACAGAAGTCCTGCACTAAAAGAGATGGGAAAGCAGCAGAATATCAACCTTTACAATGCAGGATAAATCCAGTGTGCCCCAGAAACTCAGCACAAGCAACTCAGAAGTTTACAGAGACCACACGCCACTGTTAGACTGAAATAAATAGCTGACAGAATCTGGCAAGGTCTTCACAGGAGACGACAAACTCAGAAAGCAGGCATGCAAATGAAACTGCTGCACAAACTTTATAAGATGATTTCTGCATGCCTCTGCTTTAAGTGTCACCCACGCTGTTTTTTAGCAGTAGGTTTACACAGACGAGTTGTGCCTCTGCACAGGCCTGCACTGAGAGAGGACAAAAGGAGGTGGAGCTGGGATGGGCCACGAGGTTGCCTATAACCTGCCCTACCTTCAGTAGCAAGGGCCACTGAGACGTGTCCAGCTGGGCGATCCGGGACTCGGGCTTGATGAAAAACTCCTCCGTGTGCTGAATGTCCTGAGGACAGATCAGGTTACCACAGATCAGAGGAAAGAAACCCGGGGGCCCCACTCCCGCCCGCTGCCATGCGCTTCCTGCACGTGGCCCATGAGGCACCCTTGGAGCGGCGGCTCCGCTGCCCGCCGCGCAGCGCGCGCTCTGCCCGCGGCCCGGCCACGATCCCGCCGGCGACGGGCGGGGAGCGGGGGAGCTCCCTTCGGGCACGCTGCGAGGCACCGCTACTCCCAGCCCTACATCCAGGCCCCACGGACCATCCCACCGCGCCGCCGCGGGTCTGGCTGGGGAGGGCCCCAGAGACCCCCAGCAAGTCCCCGGGCAGCCCGGGCCGGCGGCCTCACACTCACCGCTACATCCTCATCTGCGAGCACCCGCTTCTCCTTCTTCCGCCGCTTCTTCAGGCTGGAACCTGAGGGAGAGACACGCTGAGCGTCTCGGCCGGGACCCTGCCAGCCCCACCGCGCCGGGAGCGGGGAAGGCCCCATAGCGCTCCCGCAGCCCCGAACCCCTCCGGGCCGGGCCCGCGCCGACGCTCCCCCACGTGGCGCCACGACGTCTCCGACCCTCTCGCGCAAGCGGCCCCGCCGCGGCTCCCGAGCACCTGGGCCCATGCACACCGCTCCCCGGTGGTCCCCGCCGCTACGCACCGTCCCCGTCCGCCATGGCCGCACCGCGTGGTGCTGCCGCCGCAGGGCAGAGACCGGAAGTGCTACCCCTCCCGACAGGCACCGCGCCCTGCGTTGCGCGAGTCGAGACCGCCCCTGCCCGTGCAGGGCCCCGCCACTGCCCGCAGGTGCGCCCCGTGCGCTGCCGCGTCCTCCGCGCGGTGGGACCGCGGCCGCTCTGAGCCAGCAGGCGGGGAGGAGCGGGGGCATCGGGGGGATTTAAAAAACAAAAAAAAAAAAAA
>VZSC01005312.1:104454-126658 GCA_013398225.1 Steatornis caripensis | reverse complement strand
AACCCAGCATCCTGTTGGCTTTCTTTGGTGCTGCACCACACTGTTCACTCATACTGAGCCTGCTGGCCACCGCGACNCTGCATGTCTTTTTTTTTTTATACTGGGGACCAAAACTGAACACAGTGTTCCAGGTGTGACCTGACAAGGACTGAGTGGGACGTCTTTGTGTCTCCTGGTGATGCCCTCATTGGTGCAACCCAGCATCCTGTTGGCTTTCTTTGGTGCTGCACCACACTGTTCACTCATACTGAGCCTGCTGGCCACCGCGACCCCCAGGTCTCTTTCCACAGAGCTGATCTCCAGCCAGGTAGATCTCAGCCTGTGCAGCACTCCTGGATTATGTTTTCCCAGGTGCAAGACCTTACACTTATCCTTGTTGAACTTGATAACGTTCTCGTTAGCCCACCCTTCCAGTCCATTCCTGCAGGGCGGCTCTCCCTTCTGAAGTGGTGACTTCCCTACTTGGTTTGGTACCATCAACAAAATTCATCAGGGTACACTTGATTCCATCATCCAGATCACTTACAAAAATATTAAGCAGCGTTGGGTCCAATACCGATCCCTGGGGGACCCCCTTTGTGACAGGTTGCCAGCTTGAAAAGGAACTATTTACCATCAACCTTTCTATGTTGTTTAGCTGTGCTTTAACTAGCTTTGGAGATCTTGTATGGTTCTTATTATGTGTTTGCATAGATCTTTCTATAGATTTTGTAGGCACTACTGCAATATAAGTAAATAAACAGTAAACTTCTAAATTTAGAATAGGTTCTACATACAAATAGTGTCATAATAACTTTTTATTTTTATATCAAGCTTTGATTATCATACAAAGTAAGCATTATTGCTTATTTTTTGGACAAGGAGACATGGTGGGAATATAGCCACATAGCTTTTACTGGCCTACAGATTGCTCCTTTTTTTCTTTTTTTTTTCTTTTCTGAATCTGATTCATTCATAGGTTTTCCTTTTCACCGAAGATGAATACATTTTTCCTTTCTTTCTGATTTTTAATATTACTCTAAAAGTAATTTTGGACCAAATTTAATACATTCAGCTTTATGTAGGAAAATCTATTTATTTCTATAGTGAAGTAGAAAACAGCTCTTAATTGATACCACTCTACATGAGCAACCATATCCAAATTGCTCAGTTGGCAACCTCTTTTCCTCCCAACGCTATGAACTAAAGTCTAGAGGTAAGTGACTGTTAGCTTTCTTGTCTACAGTCATAATAAAAATAAGAACGAAATTTGTGGCTATAATCTGCCAATAAAAGATGTGAAGTCAAACCATAGTCTACAATCTGATGTTTTAGGTTTAATACAGGCTCTCCCTCAGCTCAACCGCACGTAAATAACAGATAGAACTGAAAAGTGTTTAGAATGTAGGTTCATATCCATACACATAAACAGCAGCAGAAGAAAATCTCATTAAGCATTTTAAATGCTATCAGATGCCCTGCTGGAACTGTACATAACCAGGAGTCAAGGTAATGTAGCACCACCTGCACACAGAGGAAACCAATTTGTCAGGGAGGCCTTCACAGTGCATAGGGCATGTACTGTTATATTCTATTGCTACATGTAGGACAATCACCTGTTTGCTTGCCACTGTCTGTATACTATCTACAACAATCTAAAGAATTCTGCTTTAAAGACTACTGCTTCACCGTATGGATTAAAAAATACCTGTGCCAGAAGATGCTTTCTCCTGAAATTAACTGAGAATTCAACTTACATAATGACTTCTGTAAACTGGGGTTTGCTGAGAAGGACCAGTCAAGGACAAAGCATTTAAAACTTGGAACCTAATATGCATGATGTAAGAAGTTTCATTGAAAAACTGACATTAACCAGAATGTGTACACAGAAAATGCCCTTTACAAGCTGTGTCCTGTGTCCTTTCCAGACAATATATGAAGAGAGATTTATTGTTCAACAGGTCAACCTTGAATTTAAGAAAGGTTGAGCTAAATGCTCCATCTTGTCTTAATCCACTCATATTCCTTAGTTTCTTATAAACTGATAATAATGCCACTTTTCCGACAACTCATTATATATTTTACTCCTTACAAAAATCTATAAGTAATACTCCTAGTCTTAATAAAATGTATCTGTGACTTTTGGGACAGTTAAAATATGTTCAATGCAGTGAAGGTGATTAACTAAAGAATCAAGTGTGTTTTTCTTAACAGTAAATGACAAAATACTGAGAAATACAGAGTGAACTGACCTACTATATAATATAATCTGAAACTCAAGTCTCGCAGTAATTGTCAATTTTCTGTGAATGATTAAAAACAATAATCCAGTTTTCACATATTTATATACACTGATATTATGAAATTAAATTAGTCCACTTACACAGTATAGTAGATTTTTTAAAAAATATTAAGCAATTACATTTATAGGAAAACAATACAAAACAGACATGACAACCATATTAAGCAGTTTAATAAGGATTTTCAGAAGCTGATATATTTTAAAATAGGCTATGATAATTAAGTAAAGCAAGAAGTCAATTCAACAACTTCTACTCCTTACCATTCACAATAACAATTATGTCCCGAAAGTCAATTTCTCCTCTGGCTTCCACTCTTCCTTCACATCTGTATACTCCTTCATGACTTTTATTGATGTTAAGAATTTGGAGATTATTGTTTGCCAATACTGCAAATCGATCTAGAAAGGCAAGTAAGAGATTAAGTCATGTTAGCAGATCAAGACAGCATGAGGAATGCTAACTTAAATGAGTAATATTTATGTACTTTCTCTGTACAATCAGAATGCTCATTGACAAAACATTAGTAAATTTAAAAGCAAATTGTCAGCCAAGAAACTTGGTTTTTTTCCCCACTCCAAAATACATTGCTATTTCCTAAAATTCAGTCTGGATTTTTGATCGATACTCGCTCTGAGAAGTCATCAAATGCAAGTTAAACTTATAAATTATTGCAAAATGGATGGAACATTAATGAACACCTACCTACAATACCAAAAGATTAAAAGGATGGAAAAAAGACATAGATCAATTTATAATAAAGTAAGTAAGAAAACGTTTCTACCCTCTCTATCTAGATTAACCAGCTTTGTGCCCATTTTACAGCACCATGCTGCTTCATTTCTCAGCTTGCTTGCTCTCTTTCCCTCTTCCTGTTACTTTGCTGATTCACTATTAGTCAACAATGTATCTCACCATAATGTAACGTTTCCCAGAAATGGGTATTAAGACATAATCCAACAAACTATCCCCACTTCTGCATACTCCAGTATAAACTGAAATTCAGTAGACTTTCTCAGTAGCTTAAATTCATTGAAAAAATGAGATTCTGAACAAGTGTGCATACAGTTTCCTGCATAGGCAGCAGCAAAATCATTATCTCCCAGAGTAAACTGAAACTGAACTTAATTTTTCTATAATTTCTGTCTCAATTAGTGTATTTGGTTTACATGGCAAGATGCTGGCAGTAGGAGGGCGGCTCTGTGTGGAGAGGGGCAGCCCTGTGCCAGACACAGCCAGTTGCAGCCGGCTCCAACCGACCCAGCACAGGGCATGGCTTGGTCCCGCAGCTGCGACACTGGCGCCTTGGGGAAAGTGAAAGAAGGGCAGGCAAAAAATGCTGCACAACAACTGTGAGAGAGAGGAATAAGAAAAATATGAGAGAAACCGCCCTGCAAGCACCAAGATAAGAGAAAGCAGAAGGGCAGGAGGTGCTTCAGGCACTAGAGCAGAGGTCCCTCTGCAGTCCCAGGAGAGAGCACAGTGGAGCAGATAACCACATTGCAGCCCATGGGAGACCCCATGCTAGAGCCAGTTTATCCTGAACAACTACAGGCCATGGGAAGGACGCACGCTGAAGCTGTTACGGACTGACCACAAGCCCCATTCCCCATCCCCCTGCACTGCTCGGTGGGGAGTAGGGGAGTTGATAATGAAGGAGTGAAGTTGAGCCTGGGAAAAAGGAGAGGTGTTGATTTAATTCTGTCTTTGGTTGTCACCATCCAACTCTATTTAACTGTCAATAAATTAAATTAATTTTCCCCAATTCAAATTCATTGTGCCTGTGCTGGTAATTGGTGAGTGATCTCCCTGTCTGTATCTCGACCCATGAGATTTTTCATCTTACTTTCTGCCTCTGCACTGTTGAGGAGAGGAAGTGAGAGAGTGGCTGGGTGGGCACCTGGAAGGTAGCCAAGGTCAACCCACCATAACTAGTCAATATTAATGGACTCTTTTGAGGAGAATTACTTCCTGCAGTTCACTGTATGTGGGTTTTGAAGAACTTGCGTACTTTTTATTCAGCTGGCTGTCTTGTATTTGAACCAGTGCCATCCCTTCAGTATTGGAGGATGATGAGATTTACTAGCTTTCTGTTTTAACTAGCAAACAAGTGTCATTTTCCACTTTGCTTTCCTTTTCAATTCTGCTTGATTTTTAAAGCATGCTAGATTTCCCACAACACAGGTATTCTAAAACAGTGATAAACAACACGTGGTAGAAAAGTTTTTATGTAATTATACAGCTAAGAGTCTATTCATAGAACATATGTGCATACATATTTACAAATAAAACAGCTTTTTATGCCATGTGTGTTCCGTTTCATTATCAAGAACTCCATCAGAAAATGAAGGGAGAAATGCAACAAGAAAATTATGCTTCACCTGATAGAGGTTTACAGGGTATCAATGGCCTCAATGCATTCACATTAATTACGTCTCATTTAATAAAGTCATGCTTGAACATTAATGAAATTTCACACACTACCACATACAAATTGTATTATCTTTTTCTTTCCCATCCCTACACAACTCCCAGAGAGCTGTGCTATAAAAAGTTTTGAAAAGGTCAGATATAGCCCCTCTTTCAAGCATTGGTAACCTTTTTTTTTTGTTGTTAACAAATATTTAATGTGCAAGATGAACGAGAGGACTGGAGAGCACCTTTATTTCTTTAAAATGCTGAAAAAATGAGGGTTCACGTAGTAACAGGAAAGAAAAACTGTAGGTGTTGGCTGCATGTCTTTTAAATTTTCACTGAAGAATAGTATAATGGATACAGCAGGACATAATTTCATGAGTAAACCAGGTGTAACAGAATAAAAACATTTTGAGGCTTTTTCTGCCACTAATACTCTCTACATACAGACAAAATTAATACACAACGTATTATAAGGAAATTTAAAAAATGGAATGCGTACTGAATGTGTGATTTTCTTTAGAAATCGTTTCTCTCCATGTTTTATCCCTTGGTAGGCTTGTGAAAGGACAGTTCAAGTCACTGTAAAAATGACATTAAGTATACAATGATACTATTCTCATTCAGCAGGAATCAATTGTGCATTGACCATCTGGGTCAACCAACGCACTGAAATATTGACAGGCAGAGGTTAGATCTTGATGGACTCACACGTACTATGGAACATTCTGGAGGTTCAGAACAGTAGAATAAACTAGTAATAGAGATGGTGTGTACACAGATAAAGTTCACTATCCCATGGATATCCTAATAAAAATTGTGTCCTATACTAAAATGGATTCCAGTTGGTGGATGTGGACAGTGACCGGGCACTACACTCCTACAGCTTATTGCTCTATTTTCTGGACTCAACTCACTCCACTTCAAATGCCTAATTTAGAATAACAGTCATGTCACCTTCCCCTTCAGTCAAATCAGATGTTAAGAGGTATGAATGGCAAGAGGGATTGTCTATGCCTTCTCAGTGCCTCATAATCAGACTTCAGGAAGTTCTGCCTTACCGTTTGCAAATTTTACTGTGTTCTAGGGTATGTACCAGGCTATGACCCACAATGTCTAACAACAAGGTTAGGCACAGCTGCTCATTATATAGCTAGGACATGACTAAAGACCTGGTGAAGAAACTTTCAGCAAAAGTTGAATACCAAGACTCCTATTAAATATGACCCTCATATAACCAAACTAGCCATTCTCTACAGGAGGGATTGTTTTTCAGCTGAGTAATTTCTTCTTCTAGACCAAATGTAAACACAGCATGTTAACCCTCTAAAGCTAACACCTCTGCACAACAGTATCACAAATGTATTTAACATGTCTGCATTGGCTCTGCAGAGCAATGGCACCACTTTTTCCACTACTGTAATTAGAACTGCGTAAACTACTGACTTGAAGTGGGAAACCTAGTTCTGGGAGACTACACTATACTGAGGAAGGATCAGAACCGGCTTGCCACAGCCTACCTAATATCATCTAGAATGTTAGCCTGGCTCATTTGAAGTCTGTCTTATCTAGTCTTTCAGAATAAGAGAGAATGCTTTTTCAGGGACCACACCAATCATAAGGTAACATGCAGTCCCGTAGAATTGTAACTAGATAGATTTTCAAAAGATAAATTCCAGTAGTTTTGCAGAATCTTTAATCATATATAAATTGCGGTAGTGAAGAGAATCATCTTAAATACTAAAAATACCTATCTGGGGGAAAAAACCCACCCTAATAGAATTATATAATTGAGAATGCAGAACATAAAATACATCAAAGCATACAGGCAACATGAAGGATGCACTAGTCCGCAGTATTTTCCATCCAGTCGTATACAAGATACAATTTGCTACATGCATTATAGTTACACACCACACCTATGCTATTCTGATAGTGGAATTTTGACACACCTTAATGATTTGCAGTTACAGAATGAAACATGCATATTTATACAGATATTGGGAATTTTATATGTAGCATACTTTATTAAGAGTGGCAGCTAATCTTCTTCTAAGGTTAACTCCAATCATAAACTGATATACAAATGTCTGTGCATAAAATTTCTGTATTTGCCTTAAGTGCTGTAGAATGTGTTGTATTTTATGTCCTTTGCAGCCCCAGAATCGTGTAAAAGCAGAGCAAGTCAATTACGACTCCAGATAAGATCTGGAGAAACAAGAATAATTCATTATTTCTTTTGTAATAGGCATCATTTAGAATATGACAGACAAATTTGATGTTATTTAATTTAAAATTATGCAGATAGGTTATAGGTACTTAGCATTCACCGGAGATTTTGAGTCTGGAAATGTAATATGAAACTCAGTCTTTTATTTCAAAAGGCACGAAAAAAAATCTTAACTGTAAGACTTTGGGTATACTCTTTTCCACCTGCATTATAAATACATACAGTCATTGCCAAAACTCACAAAGTTCACGATGTCCTAATTTTACTTTATTTAAAACCTCACTTCCTCCCAAGCATGATTGGGATCTTATTTGGATACCACTCTAGATCAGAATATAAGGAAAGTGTTCTGCTATCATTCTACCTTTTCATATCGTTAAAGAAAATGGTTAAAAAGACAAATGTATGCATTGAAATTTAAAACTCAGAATCTTCAAAATGTATAATTTTGAAAAAGAAAGGAAATGTTGCTTTATTTCCTTTGCTAATCCTATAGCTGCCAAATAAAATCACAATAATGAAAAAGTTTGAGAGAGAGATCTGTGAAGTACTTTTACTTTTTCAAGTTGAGTGGCATCCTTGAAAAAAAATTTTTGCTGAATTGACAAATCTTGTTTTACTTCCAGAGTTCTTATTCTTCAAAATCTTACCCATCTCACCTACATTATATATTATAATTATCTGGAGATATTCAAAACCCGCCTGGATGCATTCCTGTGCAACCTGCTCTAGGCTAACCTGCTTTAGCAGGGGAGTTGGACTAGATGATCTCTAGAGGTCCCTTCCAACCCCTACCATTCTATGATTCTATGATTATGTGATTTCATAGGGGATTTAATATGATTTTTCATTTCCATTTTGAAAGAAAAATAAGATTTGATTTCTAAAGAACAAGAATTTTAAGTGCATACACTAAAACCTTGAGTTTTAGTACATGCAGAGATAAAGACTGATGAGAAGATAGATAAGCTGTTTCATCAACAATGTTAGTTCTATTTCCAGAAAATATGAAAAGTTTTTGTTTTCCATAAAGGCAAAGATGATTTTTGAGACAGCACTGAAAAAACGGTTCACAGTTTTTGAGGGGATTAATCACACAAATTCTATATGCCTAATTGTCTCTCTACAGGCTTAGAACTTCCACGTGGGGAAAGTGAGATTCACATTCACCTGACTTTATCAGTCTAGCTGTTAGGGAATCTAGCCTAAAAAGATCACCTGTATCTCCAGTTCTTTGTAACTCAAAGGGTAGCTTACACTTATACAAGTAAATTCTCATAGTACTGCAAAAAGCCTATCTACCTGAAAGTCTCTGAGCTAATGTGCAAGTATTCCAAAGTCAATGTAGGTCTTGGTCAGTGTCATAGCTTTGTGTGCACAGTGAAGTTTATCTTGTTTTAAAAATGTGTTCAACTCCTAATACATGGCAGCTCAGGAAGAGTCCCTGTGAAGGAGGTCTCAGCAATCTTTTGGGTATTGGGACTCTCATGTTACATCTAGACAAAATTCTCAATTGGAAAAAAATGATACATGAATGAAATAATTGCATATGGATTCTCTATATACCACAGAACCTACTTAAGCTGATAGACTAATCAAAATCTATCCTCCAGTATAATGTGATTAATATTAAAATATTGTTGTAAAATAAGACTAATTAGAATGTCTAACTTAAAGAGTTACCAAAATACTAACTGTCAGCAGTAGTTGCGACTTCCTCATTCCGATACAACCAACTGACAATGGGAGCAGGTGAACTAGTAACACGGCAAACAACTTCTGCATCTTCTCCCTGCCTGAACTCTTGTGGAGATACTATGTCTTGGAAAGTGAGTTTTTCTGAAAAGGAAGAAAACAGAATATAGTAAGTGTCTTCCAGTTCACTTAGCATTACAATTATATGTGACACTAAATCTGATAAATATGACTATTAAGGCTTCTCATCGTGATAATGCAGAATTATTTCCATCATATAATTTTTCAGATAAGACTCAAATGGTTCTGGAGACATGACTTCCACTCTGTCTGTAGAAATTATTTTACAATAATTTTGCATTATGAAAACCTTTGTTTCATTTACGTAAACAAAGCATGTTTTAGAAATATATTTCTCAGTGTTTTCAATGTTCCAGAGCCTAGTTTTGAAACTAGTTTTTCAGAGGTCTACATATTCAGGTAAATATTCTATTTACTCTCTTGTGTGTCTTATTCCTCATGATATTATCACTGAATTAAAACCTCATGTTTTTATTTCATCAAAACCATCAAAATTATTTGAAAAAGTTTTACTAAAAAGGTGGAACTTTAGCCTCACTGACTGTGAAAATACTCAGCTGAGTAAAACTTAAAGTCCTAAAAATCAGTGGGACAGCATATGGAAAAACTTAATGTTATTAGGTCATAAGAATTCATAGCATTTTTTTTTTAATGAAATAATTTTTTTTCAGGCTTGATGAGGCTTTTAATTATTCCAACCCCAAATAACCAAACTTGTTATTTAATCTTATTAGTGGGATGAATAAGTTCAGTATTGTCAGAATTCAGTCTTAGAAGTTCAAGATGGCATTAATCCACGATCTCGTAGACGATCTAATGCAGAACACAATTGCTTGACAAAAAAATCTGGAAGATTTTGTTGCACACAGAGGAAACAAACTGACCTATGTTCTCTAGGATCAAAGACTGCCAATTACATTTCAGAGGACACTCTGGAGAACTTAAGTCAGAGATGCAACTCCACCTTTTTGTATTGACACGAGTGCAGGCTCAAATAAACCATGTAGTTCCCACAGCAGAGGGAGCACACTTTTGTTATACACATCTCTTGTATACTTTTACAAGACACTTGTATGAAATGTTTGAAGTATTTGACCATATGTTAGTCAAAAGAAAAACTCTCATGGACATGCTTTTTCCTTGCAATATATCACAAATATGAATAATGAAACTTTTACATGTCAGTTCCCAAAAACCTTCACATTTCTCGTGTAGGTCTTCGGGTATATCTAACCTCAGAATTATTAAAATTACCACACACAAACCCTTCAAAAGATATCAACCTTGCTCAGCAGTGTGCTAATGGAGTGACTGGCAGTTTTAAGCATACTAATGAATTCCACAAAACTTGAAATCCTTCGAAATGTCAGCTTTCAAGCCATCATGTAATCACTTGTAACTGCTATCACCATTTTAATGGTTGCTTTATCAATAGATTTTTTAAAAAAAATTGGATGTCTTTTGTTATCTGAGTTACTTGTACCTTTCAGAAGCAGTGCTTTGTGATTCCACTTTGTATTTTCTGTCTCATTGGAATTCCTTAGTGCTCAATCCATCCACAAACAATTCTTTTATGAATATTAAAAAACTATTCTCCAATGACATTAGAGAATAACTCAGCTGAAAGGCTGCTGGCATATGTCCCATCCTTTCATCAACAAAGAACTTGCCTTAAGTCTTCACAGCGTACTTGTTAAATGTATTGCTTTTAGGCATTTTTGATGGATCTAAAGAATATACTACAACGTAAAGTTATTTAAGTAGATTGAAAGAAAACCCAAACCTCTCAGAATCTCTTACCACAATAGAATGTATTTACTTTCCAAACATACTCCTCAATTAGTTGTTTGCAACTGAAATGCATTTTGGTTGCTTATCACATTAAGCTTCAATGCTTTATGGCAAAATTCCACTATAAGGCCAAGAATAGGAAAAGACTGACATAAAAATAACTAAATCAGTCCAAACTCCACTTTTAAAATGACATATACTGCACTTCCTGCACTTTTATTTATGCACACATTTGTAATTGGTTGTAGATTTATTTGTAAGAAGAATTAGGCTGACATAAATTTTTTTCTCATATTTTATCTTTTCCGTGAGGGGTATACAGTGCACCCTCATAAGATGGCATTCTAAGATACAAAAACAAAGTGATCTACAATATTACAAAGTAGCCGCCCATTTCATTTAAGTCTTCATCCTAATATCTATTAACTAAACCGCAGGAGATGCAATTATTTGGAAGATAAAGTTCAGAGCCTGGGAAGATATTTGGATAAACTTTACTTTCTTAATTTACTTTCCTCTTCCAGTGGCTTTTAAAATCTGGTCTTTCATTTGTTAATTGATAATATTTTACTCACGATAAATTTCCAAAACAACAGTAGCTTCTTGAGTTTGTCCTTTAGCATCTGTTGCTTGACACCGATATATACCAGCATCTTCTATATCTGCATTATAAATGGTTAGCCGTGATCGAACGCCTTCTTTCTGAACAACTACTCTTTGACTAGAAACAATCTTCTCTCCTTGTGGATTGTACCAATCTATGGTGTCAGGCTCACCAATGGCTACAAACAAAATAAAAAAACAAACCAACATTATGCAACGCATATGCCTACCAAATGCACAATGTCTATGCAATGTCAGAGAATTGCTAAATTATGAGAGTTGGGAGAAAGTCTGGAGAAAGATAAGCAAGGTAAAACTGCAGGCAGAGGTATGATTGTTGAGACAGGATAACTAGTAGCTCAAGAGGGAAAAAATAAACATAGAAAGTTATAAAGTCTTAAAGGAAAGAAACAAGCTGTTCAGCAGTCACTGGATCAACAGCTCAAGTAATCAAGTCAGTTGGGCTGTCAGTGTAATCAGGCGATGTGTCGCTGTCAATTGAAAACGGCAACTCAGAAATATCAAGGATCCACATCAGGCAGCCGCAAATGACTTCCTGACTGTTATCTGCCTCACAAGAAAACACTCTTTCAGTGTTTCATTAGGTTGGAGAGCATACTAGATCTTAGCTCAGTAGTTTATTTAACTCCTTAGTTTAGACAAGTTAAAGTATTTTAACTAAAGAAGAATCCTAACAGATATAAATTACCTGTACTGATACAGACAATTCCAATGGAGTGACTCAGAATCTGAAATGAATAGTTTCTAGACCAGAAACATTAAGCCAATGAAGATCTACTATTTATCAAGATTCTTACAACCCAGTGTGAATACACAAGAAATTGCTAATTAATCAAATAACTCAGTTTCAAATTACGTAGAAGGTCGAAGCTCTAACAAAAAATACATACCTACATGTAAAATACATACCTGTGCACGTGAAGAACTTGGATTCACCCACGCTGAGCTCAACTTTGCTAAGTGAAATTGTAACTTGAAGTAGAGCTGAAAAATATAAAGTAGGTTATAGACATATTTTGGCATTTATCAGTTTAAATTTTATATTTTCAAGTTCTGTATTTTTTCATTCTATACTATAGAATCTGTTCAACAAATCTGAAAAACTTCAGCTAAGAATTGTATCTTTTGAACTGGAGTACATATAGACGTGGAGAAAATTACGAAAATAAAGATGTTACATGAAGGATAACAGCCTCATATCCTAAAAACGAGGATAAAATGAAAGAAAAAAAAGAAAAAGGGATAGAACTATACATAAACATAAAACCAAAACCACAGTGAGAATAAGGCAACTGGGAACACTCAGTATAGATTGACCAAGGGTAAATCATGCCTGACCAACCCCACTGCCTTCTAGGATAAAATGATTAGTTTTGTGGATGAGGGAGTAATAGTGGGTGGCAATTACCTTGATATTAACCAATGCTTTTGACACTGCCTCCAACAATCTTCTCGTATTCAAGTGTATTAGATATAAACACCAAGGTTTTGGTAGCTGGGGATGGCTGTAGGGTTGACTTCTGTGGGAAGGAGGTCAGAGGTTGCACTGTGACAGACACAGCCAGTTCCAGGTGGCTCCACAATGGACCCACTGCAGGACATAGCTAAGCTAGGTAGAGGAGTTTGTGGCACCTCTTAGAACAAGACGACAGAGGAACAAGGCGGCCAGAGAAATAGGAGGTGCTCCATGGTAGAGTTGGCAATATCCCTGACGGGACTGTGGCCCATACATAAACACATGCCAGAGCAATTACACCCAGAAAAGGACTGTGGCCTGTGGATAACCCGCAACAGAAGAGAGAAAATGATTTGGGCAGGAAGAGTAGTGGAAGAAAAGAGTGAGAAAGAAGAAAAAGTAGAAAGAAATCACCGTCCTCACCCCAACCTGCTGCATCACCCATCACCTCACTGAAGGGATGGAGTGTAACCTCGTTGATGGCGATAACAAGGCAAGTGGAGACTAGGAATGGGGAAGGAGAGGTACTCAGAGTATGGGAAAGGGGAATAAAGGTGTTTTCCCTAAGTGTTTAAGTATTTGTCTTCTTTGCTTCCCAATACTGAAATCAGTAATTAAATGTTTATGTTAATGGCTGATAAATAAAGTTTAATTACCCAACTAGAGTATCTTTTGCCTACAACAGTAATTTGCCAGTGATTTTCCTGTCTTTACCTTGACCTATGAGTGTTCTCACTCCCAGCCTTCCTATTTTCATCCCTGTCTTGCTGGGGTTGAGGGGAGTGAGCAAGTGGCTGTGTGGGTGCTTGGCCCAACCCATGACATCAAGTCAGGGTGTTACAGTCTGGATGAGTGGGCAGCTAGGCTGGTAAAAAACTTATTGGATGGTCAGGCTTAGAGGGCAGTGGCTGATGTGTCATACTCTACCTGGAGACCAGCACCAGGTGGGTACTGTAGGGTTCTGTCCTTACATCTGTCCAATTTAACATTTTTATCAATGACATGAAGGAGGTCATTGACCTAGAGAGACTGGAAGAACGTATCAACAGCACCATCAGAATAATCAATAAGGATAACTGCTAAGTTCTGCACCTGGGAGGGAATAGCCCATTGGGAGTCACACAACTGGTGAGGTGAGGCTAGGGGGAACTCGGCACGTTCAATCTGCAGAAGAGAGAGCTGCAGGGGAACCTAACAGCCATCCACTCATACCTATGGGGAATTCATCAAGATAGACCTAGGCTCTTCACAGTGGCATAGGGTAGATGGATGAAAGACAAGCTGAAAGAAGAGAGGTCCAGGCTGAGCATAAGGAAAAACTTTTTCATGATGTGGACAGACAGTGGAGTAGATTGCATAGAAAGATTATGCAATCTTAGTTCAGTTTTCAAGAGCTGACTGGATAAAACCTTGAACAATCTGGTCTGTCCTTGACCCTGCTTTGAGCAGGAGGTTGGACTACAGACCGTCTTAAGTCCCTTCCACCTTGACCTATCTTATGGTCCCATGACCCTATGAATAATCTATCCAACATAGTCACTATTACTGGTGAAGGGATTATTTATGGTAAATAACTACGTATTCTTCAATAATCACAACTCCAAAATTATCATTATCCTAAGTACCATAAGCTCTTTAACATCCGTTATATTACAAAACTGGAGAATAAATGTTCATGAACGATTAACAAGGATAAAGAACATCACATTAATTTCAAGTTCTAGTCAAGACAGAAAAAGTCAAACAGACAAAAAAAGGACTTTTTTTTACAGAAGAAAATCTAAATTTTCATTCATTATTATACATAGTAGAGAACTGGGGTGTATCTTAATTTAAAAAAAAGTATTTCAAGAATCTGAGGTTTTCAATCTTGAAATATAATAATTATGGTATATTCTGTGTATATGGAAATATTTCACCTTTTAAAAACTGCAACACAAACTACAGTGTATACTGAATTTCTCAAGCTCACTAGATTCCTTTTGTATAATTGGTACAAAGTCCAAAAGGACAAACATCTCTAGAGGCAGGGAGTATTACCATCCAAAATAACTTTTCAGTGTGACAAATTTTACCCATGAATATGTTAGAACTTTGAAACCTGCTAAAAATGAAAATTATTTGGTCCTGTTGATAGTAAAAATTAAAGATGAGCACAGAAAAAAAATCATTAAGTAATACGCCATAAATATCAATGTGAAAATTATTACAATTAACAGAAAAGTGTGGTGAAATAGATTTGCTATTAACTGACGTACTTTCATGTAATTACCCTGGATAAGCAAGAATTAGATCAGACTGGAATTTTTTGTTCAACAGTGATATCAAAAGCAAAACCAAAATAAAGCAAAGAAAACTGAAGATTACTTCAGTATCAGTCTGCCAAACTAAATTTAACCAAATTGGGTACTTTCTAAAACAAAACAAAACAAAACAAAACAAAAAAACCCAAAAAAGAACCCAAAAAACCCCCACAAAAATCTGCATGGCAAATAACATTTTTCATGAGATGTTCTGAATTGTGGCTACTTTTCCTGAGGAGATCATCACAACTGTAATTCCTTTTTTTTAAATTATTATCAATATTTTATACCCTACCCCTCATACGAAAATAGTTAAAAAAACCAAAAAGCCCCCAAGAACACATCCTACTTCAGGCAAACGTAAACAAGTGTACTCTGCTAACATCAAAACTTGCCAGTCCATAAAGACCATCACAAAGAGGGCGTGACTGCCTAGAGATCAGGAAGAAACTGCAGTGGACTGTAAAAATGTTGAATCTACTACCAGAGCAGGTACTAGTACCATTCTCATTGCAATAGCAAGGAGTACAGCAAAGGCTCCTTTAGGACACACGCATAGCACTGACGGAGAGACTAATGTGCTCGTTCTCATTATGGTCTTTACGTCCATGGTACCAGAAGCAAAGGACAAGCTTAAGTGTAGGAAAGGAAATGAGTTTCAGACAAAGTTTTATTTTTGTTGCAATAAGCATCAAGAAGTAATAATACATCATCTGGGGGCTACTCAAAGCCTCAGCTGTTTATTTGTCAGGGTAAGCTTCGTTTTAACCTCAGGACATAGAACTGCTGGTTGGAAACCAAGATACTAATAAATTTAGAGGTTGGGGAATTTCAAGAGATTAGAGCTGGTGCATTTATTTCAAATCACAGACTCACTTTTTAGGTTCCATGCCACCACTTGTCTGGTACTGTATTTTTTTATAGAGTTTGTAGCTGTGTGGAGTTGCTTCAGAAATACATGCGTTAGCATTTCAGCAGTATTGCTTCAAGGACAAATTAAATCTTTAGTTCCAATAACTGTAATAACTGATGTTGAACTATGTAAATATAATAGATTAAGTAATAAATGTCAGGTAGAATGTAAGGAATTTCGTGATAAGAGGCAAAAAGAAAAGTTAGACAATATTTTTCCTTCATCAGTGAAATAGATATTTGAGACTGTAACACAGTTTTGGCAAAGGGTCAACAAAATATTTAAAATTCTTAGCATAAGTGCAATTATAAACCTTGTGAAGACATGCTAGCTACATCTCTGAAACCAAAAAAGAAATAATATTTTCTACACATGGTACTTTAATACCTACAAAATAAAAAAATTCAAGACTGTCTGTCCAACTTTTCCATCTTCGTAGTTTTCCTAGCTCTGCTCCATGTAAATATAAAAATATTGCTTTATGCAAAGAAGAATGAAAAATATTGCCCAAGTGATTAATCTAGCAATCTGTGCTCATTAGGTGGTCAAGCAAGTAGTCCAGTACTAAGCTAGGAAAAAGCACACTCACAACTTGCTGAAAGTAAAACATTGCTAAGAGACAACACATCCAGAAAGTTTTACGTTACTTCCAAATTTATTTCAAGAAGAACTACACAAATGCATTAGATTATTACAAGCTCTGATGAAGATGGCATGCAATGTACACATAATTCAAGTTATTGCTGTACACTAACAGATAATGGATTAATATAAAAGGGAGTTGTTTGTACCAGACTGGTCTGGAGGTCTCCGAATACACAGGTGAATGCTTATTTTATCAGGTCAGTGCAGATGTCGCAAAAATTCAGGTCAGTAGAGCCTATGTCTACCTGTGTTAAGCCCAGAAATTAATAGTAGCTTCTTGATAAATCTGACAAAATACTGTCTCTTCCATGTTTCCAAGGATATTACCTAGCTAGCTATAAATAAATAAACACATATTTTTTAAAAAGGCAAGATCTAGAAGATCTCTTGATGTAGAACACTGTGGAGTGTAACACAACTGTAGTATAGCTGTACTCTGAAAAAATGAAGTCAGTTGGGGCTTCACTCTGTTCAGTACAAGTGCAATTTTATAGCAAGAATAAAAAAGCACTATTAGCAGTAGGTGATATAACAAATCCCTTCCCTTTTGATCACAGTCATTATAAAAGACTTATTATCAGCTGTACTACACTAAGAGGATACTGTTGAAATATTCCTTAATGGGTTTAAAAATCACTTAGGACGGTAAGTAAGAATAGTCATGAGAGGTCCATTTGTTCTGTTAAATATGGAGACACATTACTCTATTCATAAGACCTAATATTCAGCAGACTAATTGATTTCAGTTTCATTTGCACTAGTATCCTTCACTTTTCAGAATCAGCATTACAAACCTGTCATAGCTCTGTCTACACAGATAATTACCAAATGCAACAGTGAGGTGTCATCAGTGAGAGCTTAGAAAAAGTGTAACAGTAAGTCACTTGTATACTTCTCTTGTCACTTAGTAATATATTAAAACACATTAAAAGTGTATACTATGCAAATGTATATTTAAAACATAGATATAAAAGATAAAAGATACTAAAAAGGAAAAGGAGACAATATTTGAATAAAGTGTGAAAAATATTGGGTAAAGCTCAGCTCCAAGTAGTAATTCCATCCACTAACTTCTTAATAATTGAATTTCTTAAAAAAACCCGCAAACACTCCAAAAATCTGAAAAGCTTCCTTTGGTTTGTACTGTAAAGCATGACACCATGCAGATACCAAAACATACCATACTCTGCCCCGGTTTCCACAACTTATATTTGGTACAATATAGTTGAACAGTTTCATGCTACATCAATAGATCTGAATGCATTTTAGAATTTACTTTTGAGCAATGAGAGAGCACTCTGCTGTGGAGGGGTCTTTCTAAATCTGTGGGGCTGCAAACCCACTGAAAGGAAAGGGGGTAATGTGAATGCAGTAAAAAGGAAAGGACAAAGCTATGAAGACAAAACAAGGCATAGCTTGGGATCAACATGGGACTACGGAGAGGAGTGACAGCTACAGAAGCTAATTTGGATGGCTTTGGCAGTGGCTTCTAACAAAAACAAGTAGACTGCAAGATACAGCTGAGAGAACGACTGCATTCTTTGTGAAGGTACTAATTCTGTTTAGTATAAGTTCTCTGACCACAGTTATACCTTAGGCTATTGGTATGTTTTGACTTCAAGTAGTAAGTAAACTTTGGTGATGTGGCTTTGCTTTCAGTAAATGATTACACTAATATTTAATATGCTTAGAAAACTTGGCTTCATTATTCATGAGCATGAAGAAATTAGTAAGCTTTTAATTGGTATCAAATTCAATCCCAGAACAACCATTTACCCAGTTAATACTTTTTTCCTTTATTATGCAGACTTCTGAGAATATTCTGTTCAAATTCACTGATTCCCAGATAAAAGCATATGGGCTTTGAATGAAAATTACGCTAACATAATCCTTGCAGAAATTGATTCTCTCTTAAATTTCTAATATTTACTAGTTTTAATATACTTTGAAATACCAAAAAGGGTGTTTTGTTTTGTTTTTAAATGCTATAATTTATATTCATTTGGACTGTTAAGCTGAAATGAGGAGACAGAAATTACTAAATGTACACCAAACCTGTTAAGTATCAGACAGTTCAAGGGCATTTCATTTTAGAGTAAATGCTTTTTTAGGCTCTTTTTAAAAATCTTAATCAGTTAACTTACTTCAATTATTAATTAAGCAAAGTCAGAAATAAAATAAAAAAAAAACCACAATCCATAAAGTTACAGTTCAGTATAAAAAATTCTGATTTGAGCTGTTTCTGTGGGTTATCAAACAATCAGGAACCATGCACCTCCACCCTAAAGAATTCCATTAAAACAACAGTACAAACTAGAGCTGAATTAATGTCTATTACACTCTTTACACTGGAGAGAAGGATTCACCAAACAGAAATAATGTTCAAAGGTATCTTAAGTCACATTTTTTTCGTATAGACAATGAAGATGACTCCAACACTGTACACCTTTGAAAAAAGAATGACATGCAGTCAGATGTTACAAAAAAGATGACTATTGAAGCTAATGATGTCATTACTAAAACTATAATTAAACAAGAAACACAAAAAATGCTGGAAAAAAAAAGATTTTACCACATACTGTCACATCTCTTTTATAGCTAAGTGAATTGTCTGTGAGGAAAAAATCCTATCATCTGCAAGCCCACTGGAAAGGAGATGAAGTTCTTGATGAGCTTGTAAAGTCTGCGAGACTTGTAGTGTTTAAAAACATCTAATACGTTTGTAATCCTTTAGGAATAAAAATTATGCTAAAGATTTTTTTTCTCCTGTGTGTGTGGGAACCTACAATGAAAATTTAATCCAAATAGCCTATTCAAATGTAATGCATGCAGCATTTTATTATTTAAATGTACTTTTAGATTTTTTCTCAATTTGTTTTAGTAGTTTAATAAACTACATAAAGTTTGCTATTCAAACAGTATTCTAATGTCCTGTAAGCACAACAACTTTATATTCTTTTTTTTTTCTTATGAATAAAGATATATTAACTAGCCTAATGATAGCCTGTCTTCCATTCAATGGCCCTGAATGCTTTGCCTGTAATTTCTTTTTTAGAAATATCTGAAAGACAAACTGCATCTGCAAAGCCAATAAACAAAAATTTAAACTCTATGGAGGCTGGTTATTTCTCAGCTTTGTAGTGTGTAGGCTACTACTAAATCATAAAGCATCACTTCTCCAGGATATGACAGTACTGAGAGATGTTAGTTACATTTTTAATTGCTAAACATCAAGTTTCATGATTAATCAAGTAGTTCAGTATAACTCAACTTTCCATTGCATCACACCAAACTTGGATTTGTCAGTAGAAAACACAGTCCTGATACAAAGTTCTAAGGCTTTATTTGAATCATTACAGATTCCTCGTTGAATTCCTGTCTCATAGAATATAGAGTGGTTTATTTTTAGTAGACAAAACAGTCTTTGTGTCATCATGAACTGATTTCCTACATCTGCTGAAGTGTCATTTTCCCTGATGAGAAGAGCTAGAAGTAGCACGAAGTTCAAAATGCCTTCTGGGGCATAATAGATGTTATAGGGGTGAAAGGCACGATGCAAGAGAACCAACATAATCCTGTTTTGTGCAACAACGGCACAAATACTGGAGTATAGTCAGAAAATCCTCTGTTAAATATTCTTTTCTATGACACTTGCAGCAGAAAGATTAAAACAGAAAAGCTATTAGTATCTGAGCAGAGACAATATACATCTATAAAACACGACATTGCTTAAACAAAGTCTGCTTGTTACACTTCAGTTGAAAGACCAATCTCAGACAGAAGTTACTCACTACTGCCACCCCAAATCAAGCAAACTGCAGTTTAGAAATAAACATATAAACACAGTGAATTCCAGTGAGATTCCCAGGTAA
Source organism: Steatornis caripensis (assembly GCA_013398225.1). Taxonomy (NCBI): domain Eukaryota; kingdom Metazoa; phylum Chordata; class Aves; order Caprimulgiformes; family Steatornithidae; genus Steatornis; species Steatornis caripensis. The sequence continues at coordinate 106,354 of VZSC01005312.1, read as the reverse complement.
ACTGATAATAGGAGCTCAGCTCTCTCAAAACTTAAGACATGGGATAATGATTTATGTATTTAAATATATATTTATAAGTCCAACCTTATTTAAATATTTTAAAGAAGTCTTAATCAATATTTAATCCATATGTACGTTATCTAAGCACAGCTTAGAAGCTTATCACAGAAAATAAATATTAAAAGATATCCAATTTTTTTTCAAAAATTATCAAGATTTCTAACTTTATTCACTTTGAGTCTGTTTTTAGCAAGACAGATCTTCTCTAAGTGAAAAGCATGAGCTTTGGAGGATTTAAACTATAAAATGGATTCTGTCAGGCATGGTATGATGTAGCTATTTAATTCTATTTTAAGATATTCCAGGCAAATTCAGTAGAGCTTCTTATCATGAATGGAAAGAACAGTGAAGTTTAAAATCCACTGCTTAACAGAATATTAAGCCATTTTAACTGTAGAGAAACATACTGGGGAACCTTTATCATATATTGACCTCATACATAGATAGATATGTGGGAAAAATAATATAGAATTATTATACTTATCAAAGCTTAATACCACCTTAACAAAATCTCCTCAGTCTGAAAATGTTTCTTTTTGGCAGCAATAAACAGAAAAAAAAAAAGTATTTCAAGAGCCTATGAATTTCAAGAAACATTCTTTCCAAACTGAAAATTACATAGTCAGTTAATTCTTAATTTCATAATTTCTCATACAACCAAGGTAGAATTTTCTTGGTGGTAGTACCTCAATCAACCAGAAATACCTCAATAAAGATAAACCTGAAAAATTAGGACCTTAATTTTCAAAGTGACAGTTTGTCAGTAACAGTAATCTAGGATTTTTTTAATGTAATCTAAAATGGATTTAATAAAATTTGCAAAACTTAAAAGCTTGTAGGCAAAGAGTGATAAAAGCTGATTATAAAACCTTAAAAAAATGCATTGCACTTAATAAACAGATGGTAGCACTTATCTGAACAGGAGTATTTAAATCTTAATAAATTTTAAACACATTATAGTATATAGCCTCCTCTCACCTACTGTCATGCAATGTTGGTACAGGTCTTCAGAAGAAGTAGTCCATAAACTGTATCATAGGGATACAGTGTCTGCATTACAGATGTGCCATGACTTGCGGATCTCAACCATGTGTATAAATACCTGATGGGGGGGGAGTAAAGAAGATGTCCTGGTTTGGGCTAGGACAGAACCAATTTTCTTTCAGTAACTTTACTTTTTAGTTAAGTCTCTTCTAAGAAGCTGCACTCTCGGAAATTAACTGCATGTTTTTCCAGACAGTGTCTGCCTCTAGCAGTGATAAGGCTCGGTGTTTATACTCAGTGCTGGAACATCAGTAGGAATGGTATGCAGAGAAGTTCTTGCTTATAGCTATTCCTATGGAGACCAAGGTCGATGCTTGCTTCTGCTGACTTTCTTGTGCGCCAGAAATGAAAGAGCAGAGAAGTGGTCACACCTGTGACCCTGCAGTGGGGAGGAGCGGGTCGGACAGGTGACCCAAAACTGACCAGAGGGAGTATTCCATCCCATACGCATCATACTTGGTATAAAGCTGAGGGATCACGAGGATCACACTCTCTTTTTCTATGGCCGGCATCCGAGGAGGACTCTGTCCGATTCTTCTGCCTTTGATCCCGATCCGTGCATTCCTGAATCCAGCTCCTGCCTGCTGCTGCTGAGTACAGTCCGGGAATTTTCTGGGGCGTGCCCCGCAGCATCCAGGTGATGTATTTGTCATAGAATCATAGAATGGTAGGGGTTGGAAGGGACCTCTAGAGATCATCTAGTCCAACCCCCCTGCTAAAGAAGTTAGCCTACAGCAGGTTGCACAGGAATGCATCCAGCTGGGTTTTTAATATCTCCAGAGAAGGAGACTCCACA
>VZSC01005312.1:92430-103974 GCA_013398225.1 Steatornis caripensis | reverse complement strand
AGATGCTCCACTCCCCTAATCAACTTTGTGGCCCTCCGCTGGACTCTCTCCAGTAGTTCCCTGTCTCTCTTGTACTGGGGAGCCCAGAACTGGACACAGTACTCCAGATGTGGCCTCACCAGGGCAGAGTAGAGGGGGAAGATCACCTCCCTCGACCTGTATTTGTCATCAGGGCGGGGGGAGCTTGATAATGGGTTTGTATATATTTGTATCTTTATTATATGTCATTATTATTTTTCCTATTATTATAATACATAATTATTGTAGTTAGATTAAAGCTGTTTTAACTTTTCCAACACATAAGTCTCTTTCCCTTTTCTCTCCCCTCCCCCCCCCCTTTTTGGGGGGAGGGAGGGAGTTAAAGAGCATCTGTCATCCATTTAATAGGCAGCCCAGCTTTAAACTGTGACAGAAGAGGAAGCCAGGCTCTTCTCAGTGGAGCCCAGTGACAGGACAAGCGGCAGTGGGCACAAACTGGAATCCAGGAAATTCTGTTCAAACATAAAAACCACATTTTTTTACTGTGACGGTTGTAAAACTCTAGAACTGGCTGCTGATTCTCCATCCTTGGAGATACTTGGGTATGAAACACCTGTATGTTTTTTATACTCCAAGTCACATTTGGGTATTTATTCAGAGATTCAGTATGTTTAAAAGTCAGGATATAGAGAAGTTTTACAGATTCATAAGATCTACTGGAAGATAGGTCGTACTTGACTTTCAGAAGCAATGTAGATATCTAATAAGGGCTTCATCAATGTAGCTTTTTTAACTATTCAAGTATCACCATCACCTTCAAAATCAGCAATTCAATATAATAGCGATAATGTGCTTAGGAAAACAGAACAGTTATCTCAGAAACAGATGTCATGAGACATAACTGCTATTGGTTAAAACAAGTTTTGCTGCTGTTTAACTGAACATTCAACAGGTATCACTGAAAGTGCTCAACAGAAAGTTTATTTTTTAATAGTAAGTAAAATTTGACAGACTGCTTCGCTAATATATAGGGAGATTTTCTAAGCAAGATTTCTACTGATATTTTTTAGCCTTTCATCACCACTAGGAAAACAGTGAACTAAGATAGGGTTAAAGACCCTTTATAATACGTTCTGAATCTATTACCCTGATACTAGTCTTATGATTAAGTCAGTTCTCCTGTATTGTTATTTTAACAGAATTGATTGTCTTTGGTAGGAATACTAACACCGCTTTAGATATTGAATTGCACACATATGATGGAATGCCTATGAGAGCAAAGCTAATCATCTATGTGTTTTCATAAGTCATATTTTCATAATGAATAATTTTATTCATAAGTCACATTTTCATAAGGCTTGGTCCCACATATACTGCATAGGGGACTTTCCTGTAGAAAAAGGCTAGGGAAGATGTTACTTACAATTATTCCAACAAAACTAGTTTTTAATGTTTCCAATACCTTCCATCAAAGGATAGAGAAGTTGTATGAGAAATTACATGAAGTATTGACATGATAAGCCTTGATAAAGATGTAGAAACAAGCCAATTTTGAGTTTCTCAACAATTACATTTTCCGTTCTGTTTTTGATAAAAATGATAGTATTTATGAGACGTTGCCAGAAGCGCATCATTTGTACACTCAAATGCAAAGTTATCACTGGCTATCCCTGAGCAGAGTGCTTAGTTTCTTTAATAAGGGGTTTATCTATAAATAAAAGCATGCAGCCTTGACCTATGAACTGGAGAATGCTGGCAGGGGCAGGTCCCTTGCCTGTGTCTGCGCTAGCTAGCCATATAGCACAACAGGAAACCTTTGGGGCTGACCTCCCACAGCCCATGCTGTATGAGTTCCAGAAATTTTGTTTTGGACTAGCACTTGGTTGGTCCTGTGAACTGAGAGGCTTTCAGCCCATAAGAGTTCCTTAGGTGTATTTCAGGAATATATATGTTCTGGTTCAGTTTCAACAGAAAAGAACTCAGTCTGCTTGCTTTGCGATCATTCTGTAACATGAGTCAAAACATGGTAGGAATGGGTATCTGAGAGGTATGCTTCTAAATCACACTGGTGATCCCAAACAAAATGCTAATGTAGAGGCACCCTATAATTTGAGAATTAGAATTATAAGAATGAGAACTACATAGGTCTAGAACCAGAAATCAGGATTTTCAAAATTATTTTTCATAATCTTAAATAGTTTCAAATATCTTCACTGAACCAATTTAATTGAAAAGACATAAATGTTTGCAAAGTTTTATGATACTTTTGTGATAATGACCTGAAACTTCAAAACCTAAATATTAAAAACAGGCAAAAAACAGACATTATCATCATCACCAGGTATTGGAACTACGACTGACCAAGAAAAAACACTTAAAAATCTAGTTAATCTACCTCAAAGGAACGACCACTTATTAAGGTATTATAAAAAACTTAAATTATTGCTGTTAATACAGTTCAAGTATTCTCTTTGACTCATGGAAAAATGTCAGAACAGCCTCATGAGCCGTGCCTGGATTATAAGAACAGTCTCTGGCATAAATATTCTTTCTGTTTCAAAAAATTAAAAGTTCAAGGAAATGCTTATAAATAAGTGACACTGCCAGAGATCATAAGAAGTCAGACTGGCCTTTCAAGCTCGCTCTTTTAACCCTTAAGCTCTTTGATCTTTGAAAACTATTGTATGGGTACTAGCAAGTTCCCATCTTCAATTATCTTGATTTAGGAAACGAATTTTCTCTCAAAGGACTGCTTTCAAAGCTTTCTAATTGAGAACCAACAGGGTTGCAATTAATATGAAATCAGCCAGACAAATTAATAAGCAAACAATCTAATGTACCAGATACTCACAAGTTTCAAAAAAATAATTTTTTCATGACATTAAATACCTATTTATTAAGGCTTCCCCTGATTAAATGTTTTACCGGGAATATTATAGCTAGTTTAAAGATTATAAGTATTTTTAGTATGTAAGCAAAAATAAACTCTGAATTTCAGACTAAAACCCATAAAACAGGTTATGTCAGAGGTCTAACTAGCCAGTACTGCAGTTCTTAGAGCAGTCAAAAAAGAGAATCCAATGAATCAGCACAAGTTTGTACCACTTTTTTTTTTTCCACTCCGAGTGCTGACAATTTGGCATCCAAAGGTCTATTTGAAGCACTCAATTTAAAATCCCCCACAAAATCCATCCTGTTACAGCATCTTCAGTACCATCTAAGCCCTTAAACTTTCTGGCTTCCTCAAAAACTGCTGACAAGTAATTACGTTATTTAATTATACTTTTCTAAAAAGAAATTCCTGTTCCTCAGCTGGTGCCAGTTTTTTTCACTAATCATTTCTGCCTTCTCCTATTCTGAGTATAACAATGTGTATAATGATTTCTTATTCCCTTTCTCCATTATCTCCTGATTTTATAGAATTCCACAATCAGTCTTTTCTCTAACTGAAGCACAATGTTCATCCGATCATTATATTTAATTAGGGCTTCCCAACTGACATATCATCAGACAGAATTCAGAATAAGGTTGAATTACAATTCCTAGGTATGCTTGAGAACTATAGTTTTTAAAGAAGATATTTCATAAATAACTGGGATTTTTTTTCTATGTTATGCTAATTTGGAATATGCAGGAATAAACAGAATTTTTATTTGCTACAACAACCAAGAAACATGTTTCATTATAATTGAAAAACTGGGTTTGGTCAGCCTTGACAAAAGAAGGCTTAGGGCAGACCTCATCACCATATTCCAGTGTTTAAACAGTGGCTGCAAAGCAGATGGAGACTCCCTTTTTACAAGGAGTCACATGGAAAAGACAAGGGGTAATGGAAACAAGTTATTCCTGGGAAGATTCCAATTACATACAAGAGGAAGATTTTTCACAATGAGAACAATCAGCCATTGGAATAGCCTCCCCAGGGAAGCGGTGGATTCCCCAGCATTGGACGCTTTAAGATTCAGCTGGGCAGGGTGCTGGGCCATCTTGTCTAGACCATGCTTTTGCCAAGAAATACTAGACCAGATGATCCTTGAGGTTCCCTCCAATCTGGTATTGTATGATTCTATGATACGATGAATTAATTACAGAAATTAGGATTTTTACTTCCACTACCAAATCCCTGAACACAATCTGTATCAAATAGTGCTGTGCTGATCACTGAATAGTTTTGTGTACCAATATTAATATCCTTTCTCACATACTGTGATGTAACATTGAAAAAAAAATCTCTAGTTCTAGACTTTTTTGATTTATAGTTCTCCAAGAATAAGTCTCCTGTCTTCCTATTCCCACTCCCAATACTATTAGTTTCTCTAAAATTTTCTCCATGTTACTAGCAAAAATAATAAATTACAATATTCTAATTAGACACATTAGAAATGTGTTACCTATGAAATTCTATTCTTTAAAATGCAAAACAACTATTGACTCATCTATTTTTCCTAAGAGAAACACCTTGTTAAAAAAACTAATACAGAAATTACATCAACAAATCACATAATGATGATCACACATATAGAACTGTAATATTTGCATATATATGGATAACATACTGTGGACTACATATGTTTTTAAACATATAGCTATATATACATATAGCTAAATAGACAGATATATATGTTTTTGTTCCAGCACTGTTTTCAAACTGTTTCCTCTATCTGCAATCACTCATGTAAATATTTCCAAATACACCCCTCAATGGCATTGTCCCTTCTCTTTCCGAAAACAGCGTACCCTACCTTCTTTCAGTAAAAGAAAAGGGGCACTACAAAGCAGGACCACTGATTTCAGTGGTGGTCATACCTGATGCTGAATTAAACCAATTACAAAACTTGTTTCAGGTTACACATTACAAGTTGCTTTCAGAGGAAGAAAAATTGATGTCTTTGATTCAAGTCTTAATAGAACTTAATCTAAATGATATATTCTTTCATAGTCAGTTACACTACTTCTTCCTATGATTCTGCTAAATTATTTTTCTGTAGCATAAACAGTTCCCTAAGAAAAACTGGGATGAAACAATATACGAGACTTTCACAGGATTTTCTATAGCATGCAAACTATGGATGTTAAGGACTCATTGATGGGAAAAATAAAGGAATTAAAAGGTCGTGTTTGTGACAGACCATGGGCTTTAGCTCATTCTTTCACAGAAAGCAAATTAGTTCACCCATTACCTCCCAATACCGTAGAGTATACTTGCATGCATATACACATTTACCTTGAATAAAAAAAAACCCAACACTTAAATAGAAAACAGGAATTAATACACACACACAAAAAGTTTTTACAGACAGTGCAAATTACACGACAAAACCATTATAATTCATTGAACTAAACTGCTCCATAAATAGCACAGCTACAAAAGTAGTATCCTGAAGACATTTCCCCAAATCCCTTCCTTTTTCCTCAACTTTGCTCTGTATGACCTCTCACACAAAAATAATTTTAATTTTCCACACCTAAACCTCTAACGTGTTATCCTAATGCTGTCTCACACCCCTTAACTAAAAGCTCTTCCTTGGCTGCAGATTTCCAAGAAACTCAGGAGAGTAACTGTATCATTAACACCTCTGATTGTGTCAGCTCTGGCTGAAATTGGCCATTGAATTCTATACTTATTAACGGAAACAACAGAAAAAATAATTGCATAAGCCTAATTTTCTAGGTGTGCAATTCTATCCAGTTCAATTATGTTTAATCAGTTTGCTCAGTCACTTAAAATGTAAATACATAATGGTGGCAAAGAAACTCCAAAAATACTACTGTGCCAATCCATTCAATAATAAGTATTTATCGTTAAATTACTATACTGCCAGATTTCCTATGAAATAGCAGAAGTGTCTCTTGGTTTGTGTTAAGTGGGATGTGCTACTGTTTTGAATCTTGCTCTGCAAGCTCTGTATGTTTCCAAGACTTATTTAAGCTCAGGGAACGCACTCTCACAGAACATATAACTTTTAGGTTCAGTCTCTTACCACCTGTGTAGCCCAGGAAATACATTTGCCATGTCTGGGGGCAGGCATAGGGCTGTGGCAGGTCCTGGGAGTGACTGGGCTGCCCGTGGCCTGAGCAGGGTTCACCAAGCACTCCGTGGCCAAGTGCTCATTGCCCAGCCTGTCTGAGCTCCAGCTCTGTGAGTGCCAACAGGCAAGGGGCTGACAGCCCCAGGCAGTGCCTGAAGGACAAACAGGTTCTGAGACGATGGGGCCGTGGGGCAGCTTTCACCCCTTCCTCCCACTGGCACAGTAGGTAGGAATAAGAAAACAAAAATAAATCCATGTGTACTCAAGATTGAGTAGGAAGAAAACATGAGCTTCATGCTCCTTTTGAAAAAGGATGATGAACAACTACTCTGCAGGCATTGAACGCCTCCTGGCACAGACCTCAAGATGCTCATGACTTGTCATAAACACCCTCATCTCCCCTTCCTGAGTACTGAAGTTGTCAACCCCAGGACCCAGAGAGTAAACTATCAAAAAGGGATAAACACCAGGAAGGTTTTTCATATAACAATTTTGAGGGGCTTTTTTATTAGTTAAGGCTACCAAGTAGTCAAACTTTAACAAGACTAATAATAAATTCTTAGGGCTATTTATATGATATGCTCCCTTTCGCCCACAACAAGATTTTGAGTGTCAATGGACAAGGAGATTTGAATTTGGACTCAAACTTAAAGATAGCATCCCTACCTCAAAGCTACAGTGGAGTGCTCTCAATCTCTCCCCTGACGATGTTTGCTTTACATAAATAATTAAACATATACTGAAAAGGAACTGGCACCCACGTGTTCTCTCTTTTACAGGAGTATCTTAACATACTACAGAGCCATTCTCACACCTTCAGGCTGAAATCTGCAAGCAGCATTCATAGCAATTATCTCTACATATATGGTTATTTTGGCCAGATATGATGTGACAGCCCTTTACAACTTCAGGAAAAAAGTAGCATTTCATTTTTTCACTCTGAATGTTTTATTTCATAAAAGGTAAAAAATACAACAAAGGGATTTTACAAAATTCTTCATTACTATCACTCAATCCTAGTACACCTTTTGTATAACTCTTGAGAAGAGTTATACAAACTCTTGGTGAGGCAGAAAGTTCTGCAGGGTAATGAATTATTCCTTTACAAAATGGAAATAGCAATAAATTTGTCATATGATTCTGTAAGTGTTCAACCTTGCCATGATGCAGGAAACTGACAGTATTTCTTACACCAATATAATTGGTATTTTGACTCACTTGTTTTATGAGCATCTATTTTATGGGGTCAGTGGCCAGACATTTTATTGTTCTCTCATTAGCCCTCAGACTCATGCCATGTATTTTCAGAGGTGCCCAGCGACAGGACAAGGGGCAATGGGCACAAACTGGAACACAGGCAGTTCCACCTGAACATGAGAAGAACTTCTTTACTGTGAAGGTGACAGAGCACTGGAACAGGCTGGAGGCTTTGGAGTATCCTTCTCTGGAGATATTCAAAACCCGCCTGGACGCATTCCTGTGCAACCTGCTCTAGGGGCACCTGCTTTACCAGGGGCGTTGGACTGGGTGACCTCCAGAGGTCACTTCCAACCCCCACCATTCTGTGATTTCTGTACGATGGTACTTTCAAAGCATGTCCCTTGGACAAGAGGAGGGGAACAGATCACTGCCTGCCTACTAGTAAAATCAGTGAAAACGGGTCTAGGACCCCAGTACTACATGACTCCGCAGAGTTTCCCAAAAATGCAACAGAATTAGAGACATGCTGTGACATACAACAAAATACTAGAAATATTTGCAGACAAAATTTAACTTATTTGCTCCTTTTTAAGCAATCTCTGTGCATCAGCTTAGACAACAAAATAGACAAATTCTTAAAACATAATTTGAATTTTATGAACTATTTGGATCACTATTAGTTATCCAAAACACAATCTGCAGACCAGAATGATCTAGTATCTTCATTACTGTAGCGCACTGGAAACACTGCGAATGTCATTCACCTGGCCTAATCTAAATGACCTGTTTTAGGTAATGTCCCAAACGACATGCAGTCAGCAGTAAGTGCCTTTTTTTTTTATTAGCTGCAAAAGGAACCTAACATGAATAGGCTATCACCTCCCAAGAACCAATATATCAAGACAGTTGATATATATTTGAGATATCTTGATACATACGTCATATATATTTGACTCAAAATACATTGATAATTTATAAATATTTTAGATATATTTGAGATAACTGAAATATTTCCGTTTTACAGAAGTGCTGAAAATTCAGTGTTTGAAAATGAGACTATGTTTCTGTATGTTTTGATGAAACATGCAAAATCCTTGGTTGCATAAGAAAATGAAGCTTTATCCATGATAGAATACATTAGGAATGAAATAATAGTTTTTATATCCATGCACACATCACTATACCCATGTTTGATTTTGTCTTTTTACTTTCTCACACATTATGTATTGCCTGGCTAGATTCCTCACCATTTCATTAATTTAGTAATCTTTACTAAATACTACTTAGGCCTAATCCTTAGATTTTTCCATATGTTCGTTAGTAGGGAATAGCAATATTCACTTGGTATATTTCTGCTACATACTAAATCATACCTTTATATATATATATATCTCAGTACCGAGTTTCTCACATCTCCGCTGCCATATGGTTTATAGAAAGGGTAAGATCCATCAGCTTAAGCAACAGAGGCCAATGCTTGTAAGATTAAAAACTCCCATTCCAACCACTCTAAGGAAAAATACAGATTGTTGTTATATATAAATCCAGAAACACTACAGTTATTTTCCAGCATAATACAATTATAAAACTAAAACTATAGATACCATAAAATAAAATAAAAATTCTTTCTTAATTATGAAGAATTCCCATGGTTAAACCACAACACCTCAGAAATTCCCACAGATCCTTAACATAAATATTCATAAAAATTGAAAGTATGTTACCTACTGAACGAATAGATTAATAAATAATCTCTAGTCTTACTTAACTGACCTAATCCATTATGATTAACCCTGACATTTTTTCCAGCTCATTACCTGAGGAAATTCAGGGAGAGCTAAATGACTTTATGTTCCTTTCCACAGTTTGGAAATGTTGTGTAATAATTGCTGACATTAATTAATTAAGTACTTGTCCACATATATAATAATATATACTATTTTAAAAAAAATATTTTCCAGGATAAATGTGACAAATAGCAATGGGTGGGACTTAAGTTTCAGCTCCACTGATGACTGATACAGAAAACTGACTCAAGGAAGCAGTAATGTTGGAAAATACCTTCAGAAATGGCTTTTTCTTGGTTGCAGATCCTAGAACAGAAAAAATCTGAATTTAAAAACTACGAGAGAAGGGACTACAAGTACTAACAAAACTCTGAAAATGTTTTCATGTCAAATACAGAAATAAGGGTTGTATATGAAACTGTCCCTGAAAAAGACTTCTTGGAAAGAAATAAAGCTTATGAAAAAGAGGTAGAAATAACTCTTCCTTGCCCCAGGCTGGAGCTCAGAAGACACAGAGTTACCATTTTAATGCCCTGAATGGAAGCTGCTTCTGGTAAGACTAGCTACCAACCCTTACAAAGAGTTCAAGTTCTGTACTAACCAGACATTAACACAGCTTGCAGATGCCTTAACACATTTGAAGTGTTCCTTCTCTGAGTATGCAATATATCTTCACTAGTCTTCCTTATCCTACAGATGTCATTCAGCTGGAAAATCACTTCAGTATATCAAATCAACTTGAAGAATCTAGTCCACACAAAGAACTCTGTGAAAAATCAAATATAATTGTTACAGGATATGAATAAATCTGATTTTTGTCCCTTTAGTGTTCAATTATAAATCCATCCTGAAAATACTTATTCGTACTAATCTATTCGGTCTGTGTGGTGGGGCTTCGGTAGTGTGAGAGGGCCTGCAGAGGTGGCTCCTGTGAGAAGCTGCTAGAAGTTTCCCCATCTCCAAGTCAGACCCGCCTCTGGCCGAGCTCACATCAGTGACAGCGGATGTGCCTCTCTGATAACATATTTAAGGAGGGAAAAAGAAACTGCTAGAAGACATCCAGCAGAGAGAGGAGTGGGATGTGAGAGAAACACCCACGCAGACACCGAGGTCAGTGGAGACGGACTGAGGAGGCGTGCTGGAGCAGATACTCCTCTGCAACCCATGGTGAGATGGCAGGCTGTCACCCTGCACCCCATGGAGGATCGCGGTGGAGCAGAGATGGACCTGCAGCCCATGGAGGACCCCATGCCAGAGCAGGTGGCTGTGCCCAAAGAAGACCGTGACTCTGGGAAGCCCGTTCTGGGACGGTCCATTCCTGAAGGACTGCACCCCATGGGAAGGACTCACATTGGAGGGATTCGTGAAGGACTGTCACCTGTAGGAGGGTCCTCACGTTGGAGCATGGGAAGTGTGTGAGGAGTCCTCGGCCCCTTGAGGAGGAAGGAGGGGCAGAGACAATGTGTGGTGAACTGACTGCACCCCCCATTCCCTGTCCCCCTTGCACTGCTAGGTGGGGGGATATAGAGAAATCAGGAGTGAAGTTGATCCTGGGAAGGAGGGGTGGAGGTGGGGGAAAGTGTTTTAAGACCTAGTTTTTATTTCTCATTATCCTACTCTGATTTGATTGGTAACAAATTAAACTGATGTTTTCCCCAAGTTGGGTCTGTTTTTTGCCCGTGACCATAACTGGTGAGTGAACCCTCCCTGTCCTTGTCTCAACCCACCAGCTTCTCCTTATATTTTCTCCTCCCCATCCCACTGGGGGGCAGTGAGCGAGCGGCCAAGGGGTACTCTGTTGCCAGCTGGGCCTAAACCGTGACAACTGAGCATAATGAGAACAAAACCCTGCAAACATTAGATAGTCCAAGCTACTTTAGTTTGAGCTATCATATGAGGAAAAGATGTGGTCTTCAATATCAAACAAGTTAATACTGTCCAGGTTATTGTGAGAAAATATAGCAAACAGTGAATGAATTTCCTTGAAATCTAAATTTATATAAAAATATTTCACTAAAAGGATTGCATTATTTGATTTCATATTTAATCTTCTGAAAAATTAACATAATAAAAATCAAACACTTAATGGCCTGTCTTCACAAAATATTACCACTTGAACTAATGGCAGGTGCACATCTTTAATTATATAGACTTGCCTTAGTCACATGGTAAGCATCAACTAGTAAAATCTAAATAAGGACTAAGCAGCAATAGTATCTTACTGTGAAGCTACTGAAAAACAGATGTTTGACCAACTGCAGTTATTTGTATAAAAAAGCTGTGAATTAATTGAAGAATTCTTGATTTTCCATTCCATTTTCATTATGTATTTACCATATAAAGAGATACAATCCTTCTTTTCCCCATAAACTACATGCTTGGAGAAAATACGATACATACATGTACTTCACCAATTGTGACATTTTAGTAGAGTACCAGTACTTTACAAAAAAGTAGCATAAGCCAGAAGACTCATCTCATTAAGCCAATTCATTTTTTTATAATGATATAAATATAAATATAATATATTTATATTTATATAAATACAA
>VZSC01005312.1:76522-92133 GCA_013398225.1 Steatornis caripensis | reverse complement strand
ATATAAAACAAGATATTTAATCTGTATTTATGCAGACTGAATTAGGTTTGGAGATTGGAGGTTCAAAGAACTGAAACCACTAATGCTGTTTAGATTTGCAAGCCAGCACTAATATCAGAAAATGAAAAAGGCTAATCAGATTCTGAAAACTAATTATCATTCTGGACTTCTGTAGCAGTCCATGCAACGTAATTGTTTCTAAGGATTTTTTCCTGAAAAAAAAAAATAGAAATATAATACTAATTAAGCTCAATGTGCCAGGTTTTGCATAAAAGCAAGCACTATATAACATAATTTCAAATCTGAAAGATAAACTTCTATGTCCATACTACTATCATTCATTGCAGAATGCTTTAGTAACATGGGAAATCTAGTATGTTGCCAAGGGAGGCTCAAGATAGTCTTTACAGCATCTACTTTTTAGAGGAATGCTAAATAAAAAATACATACATTTCTTGACAAACAGCTTCATATGAAATATCCGACAATTTCTCATCTATAAGGTTTCTTTTTTTTATCCCTCCCTCTTTCAAACAGGCAATCTCTCATACTTTGGCTTCCCACTGATACCTTCAGTGATATCTCATAAACCCTTTTGTATTTCTGGAGCTTGATTACCTATAGGTAATCTAGATCAGAAATACAAACAGTGAAGGGGAAAGAGTCAGATGACTTTTATTGGGTCTTCCCTGCCAAAGGATGTAAGAAAAGATGATAAGAAGCTTCCATACTAATGAGTAGCTTGTGCACATTTATTAACCTCAGCCTCATGAGACGTCAAGTTTATGTGTGCATTCACTGCATGCATCACTGAACACCAGAGTTGTTCTGTTTCAACTACTTACGGTCAGCTCATGAAAATATGACAGAATGAACCAAGAAAACCCCTCTGTCCCTCTGATTGGCAGAATTCCAGCGGTAGATGGTCTTGCAAGGGCTTCGCGACTGAATGCAAACTGAAAGTGATGCATATGCAATGACTGCACATGTCAGAATTCAAGTTATTAGCAGAAAAACATCTCTTCAACATTCCAGTGATAGACCAGATATATATTAACACTGGAGGTGCATCTCAGAATCTTTCACTGAAAGAAAATTGAAAGAGAAGGAATGCGTTCCAGTTTCATCCCTGAACTGATTTAGGACAGCAAGGGATTTGATAAGTTGGTTGTGGAACACCTGGTGGCACATGCATTTCTCAGTGGTACCTCCCATTTAGTTTGAACTCTAGCAAAGTGCACTCACTTCCACTGTGAATTTGAAGATCTCACAATAAGCATTATCCAATTAGAGTATTGGCATAGAGATTACAGCGCTTTGGAACAGCCTTGGAAGTATTTTTAAACATTTCAAGAAGGCATGAGAAACACCTCCAAACCCAATCCCTAAATGACTCAGACTAGAAAGGATAAAATCCATATGCGACAAGTTTAGAAAAAGGAGACAGGTAAATTAATTTCCTGGCTCAGCTAGAATTCTCAAATCACCTTAAGAGAGCTGTAAATAGCTTCTATAGGACATTTTATCCAGAAAGAATATGGCATATAGGAAATTAACCAGAAAGTTTGACTCCTTCAACCTTCTGATAGAAGGACATTTTCACTGATGTGAGTAACTGTAACTAGACTATAACTGTAAGTAAATCAGTAGAGGTCAGATTGCCAGGGATATCAGGTTCGGATTCTGTCTTCCACAGGATTGTGGCTCTTTCACAGGCAGAAGCTCTGTGAGCTGAAGGCAATTTTTTGTTACAAAAATTAAGATAACCCACCAGGGTAACTGATGGCTTTTTAACATAACCAAGAGATAAATTAGACTTCCTTTGCTCTGTTAAGTGAACTAGAAAGGTAGAAAATGTTGTCTCTCATGGTGAGGCAAATTTACAGGAACAGTAAACCCTATTAAGACGAGAAAAATCCATAAATTCCATTTTGTTGTATAAGTGTGTTTTATAAAACTTTTATTCAGGGCTCATCTTGCAGGGAAGAGATAAATTGATGAAAGCAATCCAGCACTCAGGCCATGAGGTAGAGCACTGAGGAAATCCAGTTTAGAAATCTACCTCAGAAAATCTTTTCTGGCATCAGTGGAAAAGGACAGATGGAGGAAGCCAGCTCATGAAACCTCTTATGTTTCATTGATGTGGGTAGATTGCTGGGATAACTGTTTTTCCCCCCATTGGTCTCCTGTCTATTTTGATAGGGCGGTCCTGTCTCCTACTGCGTACATACAGGCACTTGTATTTGAAATCTCTCACAGTGCCTATCATCATAAAACCTTGAGGGAAAGGTACAGAAGCCTGTCCAGTGCTGAATTCCCTGGGCAAAGAGTTGCAAAGGAGTTAGTCGCTTCACTTCAGCTTCAGAAGTCCACTTCCAGAAAACTGGCTGCTAATATCTCTGAAGAGGTAATTTATTTTAATGACAGGTCTCATTGCCAGATATTAAGAATAACAGAAATATAATTAATTTGTCTCACAAAAGTAGTTAAGAAAAACTGAAATGATGACAGATACACGATTCTAATACGCTCATGGTCCAAACATGAGGGACAAGGAACAAACATAAATATATGCTTCAAGTGACAAGAGGTATATGCACATCATGACTGTACATGTGACTTTGGTATTTTTTTAAAAGTCTAAATCTCTGAAATATGTATGAATACATATTCAGAAGCGTACATTTCAGAAATATAAATAATTATATTTCTGAAGACAGGCAAAGAATGGAATATTGTATGAACTGACAAAGTTTTAGAGCCTCATCAAAAAGAGCTCTTCAAAATAAAATTGGTTTGTGCACAGAAGAGAGGAAGAAAGAGACTGTGCTACCAGCAGGTTGAGATTTGCTAACAACACATTCTATTACCTTGGGAATGACAATGCTAAAATCCTAACTGATCTTTCTACTGAAGCATGGACGCTTCCAGAAAACTGAGTTGAATCAGATGATTGTTATCTGTGTTGCCTTAATTTCTTTCCAGCTGATTTTCTAATTGTTACTGCACTTTGCAGTGCAAACACAAAAACCCTAAAGGGAATCTTCCTGCACAACATCGATTCAACTTTGGAAGCAGTACAGAAGTTCTAGCATCCTTTAAAACCTAAACTATACTCTGCAATATCTGCTTCATACTCACAACAAGGTAAGGCAAGGCTCCAGAACATTGAGGAAAAGGCAGTATAACAAACAGACTAGCCACACGTGTGAATATTGCAGGTCATCTTCGGCAGAGTACAGCCTTATGTGACATTTACTTACAAATCTGAAAGAGCAAATAAACGGCTTTGAAACAAAGAACAGCTAAATCTAAATACTAAAGATAAGCAAACACATCAAACAAGTTAATCTTTCAAATTTCATATTACTGCTGCTCAGTGCAACACCATTTATAATTTTTATAGATGTAATTTAGATAATATTATTGAATCCATGATGAAAACAAAATGCAAAAATATTAGATTTTGGTTGTTTATTAAATATTAATTTCATTTCTAGAATAAGGTGAAAACACACTTATATTGTGCAATAATAAAGATTAAAATGATTTATGAATGTCCCTATAAATTTTGTCTATAGAAGCTAAAATTATATTAAGGAATACATCTAAGGATTGTTTACTAAGTTCCTCTGATTTAATAGGCAAGTTATATCAACTGCTTTGCAATATGTTCACTATATACAAGCAGCTTTGTTAAATTTACTACGCTTTGAGCTAGTCAATCAACTCTATCTCCCTACAGAAATGAGACAAAGGCTGCTTCTGGCATTTATTCCACTTTCTATTCTTTTTTTTTTTCCCCCTTAAATGAAAATCAATAAACAGACTCTACATTATTAACAATGAGTCATTTGCCAGATCATTGCAAAACACATACTATTAATTCTGCCTTTATCCTTAATATCTCAGTAAATAAAGTAGCAGTATTAAAACCACTTGAATTCTGAAGACACAAACTTGTGCATATAATTTCCAAAAATTATGGTAACATGAAAAATTCCACTAATAAAAAAATATAAGAAACTTCACAAACATAATTGGTTAACTCTCTCAACACTACTGAGAATTAGTCAATATCCTTGTTTTAATACTGCATTGTGCTTAATTTTTTTTTTTTTAATCTGAAGATATCAGTTTCTAATACTAGATAGGATTCTCACTTGCTTAGAAATGTGAGAAGTGGGAGAAAGAAAATGAGAAGTTATCATCAGCCATTTGACTTATCTATCAAAAATTCTGTACAGGTGTGTGCGGAGTCCTGTATTCTGTTTCCTTTGAACTTTATCTGACCTTGATTCCTCCTACTCAGGCCTAATCCCAAACAGATTTTCTCCTCATCCATTTATTCCACCCATTTATTCTCTTGATGTCAGCATCCACCTCTTCCTCCTCTCCTGACCTATGTTTAGCCTTCTGTTCACCAGGATCCTCAAGTCTTTTTCAGCAAAGCTGCTGCCCTACCAGTAAGTCTCCAGTCTGTATCATTGCAGGGAGTTAGTCCATTCCAGATACTGGACTCAGCATTTGTCCTTGCTGAATTTCACAGGGCTGCTGCTGACCCATTCTTACAGCCTGTTCAGGCTTATCTGAATGAAAACCCTGCCCTCCAGCTGCATAACCAAACTAGAGGGTGCACTGTCCTCCTCCAGGTCACTGCTAAAGATGTCAAACACAGGCCAGAACCCAAAGCAAATCTGCTTGGAAACAAGCCTCCAGGTAGAATCCAAGTCATTAAGTACTTCCTTTTGAGATAAATGATCCTGTCAGTTTTTTATCCATCTACTTGAATCAGCTCATCCAGACATAACATCCCAAACTGGATATAAGGATTCTGTGGGAGACTGTGTCAAAACCCTTGCTAAAGTCAAAGTGAAGAACATCCACTGGTATGCTCACATCCACAGATCTCATAATTTTACCACAGAATGCAACTGGACTAGTCAAGTACAATCCATTGTTAAATAACTGCTGCCTGTTCCCAATTATCCTATTCTCTTTTACATGCTCCGAAATGGCTTATGAAGGAACTCACTGCAAGATTTTTTTCTGTGACTAAAGTGAGGCTGAATGTCTTGTAATTCCTAAGATCATTCTTCTTGCCTTCTTTGAAAGGTGGCTGTAGCGTTTGCCTTTCTCCAGTCACTGGGACCCCGCCTCAGTGTACACGACTGTTCAAAGTTGATAGAGAGCACTCTTGCAATAGAGAGTACTCTTACAATGATATGAAAGCTCTCTCATCACCCTCAGAAGCGTCCTGTCTGGTCCTGATTGGTCAAGATTTCTCAAAAGATTCCCCTTATTTGATCATTCTCCATCACTTACAGATTCTCTCCTTCTTGAAACCTGTCATTAGGTACAAAGGCTATGAGACCTTGTAAATGAAAATCAAGGCAAAAAAGGAATTGATTACCTCAGCGTTAGCAGTACCTGCTTGTTGTTAAATGGCTCATTCATCAGCAGACCTGCATGCTCTTGCTCATCTTTCTACTGTTAATGTAATGGCAGAAGCTCTTGCTGCCATTGATGTCACTTGTAACTCAATCCAAGTTGAGTTCTGTGTTTCCTGTCAGCATCACTGAAAATTATGGCAACTTTTTTATATTCCTATTCTGCAATCTGTTCCATATGCTTTCTTTTTGTGACCAATACTGTTGAAAAAATATAAGTAATAAATGACTACAACAGCAGCTTATCCTCTCAGTCTCCTAGTTTCTCCTTACATATCTGAATTGCAACCGCTCACAAAATACTCTGACAGGGTATTTTTTTGCCTGCAAAAGATATTCATGTCAAGAACTCCCTGAGGACTTTTGTAATTTATTCCATGTATTAAAGGGCAACCTTGAAAGTCACCTAAAATAATTCTCCATAGGTGGTTTGCCTCCAAATAGCGTGCAGTGGTACTCTAAGTTCCTAAGAAAGAAATGAAGACTCACTAAAAACATAGACATACACGCATAATTAATTGAACGTATGATATGTATTTCCAAAGGAAGTCCTTATCTATCCCAAAATCTTTTTGGCATAGTCACAAATCACAAAGAAAATGATTTCTCTGTTTCATTAGATAGTCAGTGTATTCCTCGGACACAGTAAGCAATACCAATTTCCCTCTATCTTATGTTATCTTCTGCTCATAGAAAAGGGAAACTCACAGGATCCTTCAAAATTTCTTAGGCACCACACAAGACAATTTGTTCATAGGGAGGATTTTACTGCCGTTGGAAGCAGCCCTGACTTGCATCCAGAGAATTTTATTAACTAGCCTGACCAATAAGCTAATTCGTTAATTCTGTATAGTAGCATTTTGGTATTAATATATGGAGTAATTGAATTTACCTTCTATGCATGCCACCCAAACACAACATTAATTTGCATTTGCCTGAAGAGATTGTACTAATAATTTGCTGTGCAGCATATTTTGCTAGTTCATAGTAGCAAAATACTCTACTCACCAGTTCAATGCTTTCTTTTACCACTCATATAGAATCATAGAATCATTTAGATTGGAAAAGAAGTTTTAAGATCATCAAGTCCAACCATAAACCTAGCACTGCCAAGTGCACCACTAAACCATGTTCCTCAGCACCACATCTACATGTCTTTTAAATACTTCCAGGGAGGGTGACTCAACCACTTCTATGGGCAGCCTGTTCTGATGCTTGAGAACCCTTTCTGTGAATAATTTTGTCCTAATATCCGATCTAAACCTCCACTGACACAACTTGAGGCCATTTCTTCTTGTCCTATCACTTGCTACTTTGGAGAAGAGACTGACCCCCACCTCGCTACAGCCTCCTTCCAGGCAGTTGCAGAGAGCGACAAGGTTTCCCCTCAGCCTTTTCTCTAGGCTAAACAACCCCAATTCCCCCAGCCACTCTTCGTAAGAGTTGATCTCTGCACCCTTCACCAGCTTCGTTGCCCTTCTTCAGACATGATACAGCACTGCAATGTCTTTCTTGCAGCGAGAGGCCCAAAACTGAACACAGTATTTGAGGTGCAGCCTCACCAGTGCCAAGCACAGGGGGACGATCACTTCCCTTGTCCTCCTGGACACACTATTTCTGATACAAAACGTAAGAGTTTGTACATTATAAATAGCAGTAGTCTGTATAATATGTATATTCTGATACAAATATGGTAGTACTGAACATTAAGAAGGATATTTTTTAAGACATTTGCAGTCATTTAACTTGTCTTAGTGGATTCAGTAATACATAGACCTATGAAGTGGTGCAGTTGATAGCAAGCAATTGCAAAATAAAGTAGTATTTACATTTTACTGATGATAAACTCAAATCACTAAACCAAATTAGAGATCTGTCCCTAAGGCAACTGACTGAACCAGCAAATAATTGTTAGCACAATGTTCACTATTGATAATTGTGATCTTTATCCCACATGTTTTAAGTGAAATTAAGTTCTATGTTGTAAATTACTCATTGCGGTCTGGTAAGGACCACAATTGCTTTCCTCCTTTTACATTTAGGAATCTTTTTTATGAGCATCTGAACCACACACACAAACTGCAGTATATTCCCCACTTCCTAAACCAAAATATCTTTGTTTAATTTCATAGCTTTAAAGGCTGATACCCTAACTAGAATTCATTAAGAACAAGTGCCTTCCTGACAGACTGTAAGTATCTGAACAAATATTCAGGATTTTAGATTAATTAAGTACAGAAGATTATTTCATCAGCTTGACTCTGTGTACATTAGTCCCGTATCACCCAGTGAGAAACAAATCGTCTTCATGGACAAGTATTTTTCTACGCTTTGCTGTGGTACTTCAAGATATTTAAGCTTATTGTAAACCCCCAAGAGACAAAATTGGGTAACAAAAGTGGAGAGATTGGAAAATCTTGCTTGTTGATTGCTCCATGAACTTACCAATCTTTAGGTTACACGACTACCACTGGTTTTAGCAGGGTTTTCAGGACAGCAGTGTCAGGCCTATGATATGTGAAGAATGCAAGGAGCAACACCTCCAAGAGTAATGGTTGACTCCTACAATGCCACTCTAAGTTTTCTTCAGGCATGTAACATGTTAAAAAAGCAGTCGGCATCCTCCATGTTTTCTTGTTACAACAAATACAACTCAGCATCGCTATACAGAAATTAATCTGAAATTAATTACAAATATACAAAGCTAAATTTAGAATTGAAAAATAAAGTAAAACATAAGACTTGAACATAATCACTTCTCTCATGGTCAGTTTTTTCTCATGTATTCAAATGCTGGACATGCTAATACATAACAGTTCAGCTTTACAAGGGCTACAGATCTATAAACTTTTCAATTAATAGATGTAATACATACCAGGACAAGAACAAGTCCCATTTCCAAAGAACTGATTTTACCTTAAAGCCAGATTTGGTGACAACTCTGGCTTTTCAGTCTCACTGATACTCTACAGCACAGAATCTGTGCAGAGCCTCCACTGAATCTGAGCTAAATGAAGCAAAGTTTTAAAACCTGACATTCTTATTGACAGCAGGAGCTCAAAAAAAGCTGTTTCAGTTTATTGGCTAAACTCTACACAGAGCTTGAGTGCTCTATGTGCACAGATGCTTATATGTGTCTGTATATGTATCTTAATATCTGCGTACACACACAGATATGTAGAATATTTTGCTTCTACTTGAAAACTACATTAGTTCCCTCAGCATTTAGCAACATCCAAAATTGCCTGCCACATTGGTAAAAGCATTTTGCTTTGTGAAAAAATAAAATCTTGCTTTTAGATGACTTCAGATAGCCTTCAGAATTTTTTTTTTCCACCCCAAGTTAACAGCAATGAAGAAAACTTAGCAACTCAAATCACAGATAAATTCTGGATTCACTGCAATCCTATTTATTACTTCTATTTTGAAAGCAGCCAGAATGATTACTCTGGAATTTGGGTTAGGAATGCTCTTTATGAACAGCCTCAGAGGAATGACCATGCTGATGAACAATAGTTTATGTCACAGGAATGAGTTATAATATTATGCAACTTCAGATTTTGATCTCTCATTCCTGAGTAACTGATTGTTATTGATGGCATCTTAGCTTCCCAAGAAGAAAATAAGTTCGCATTTTGGAAGAACAAAAAAGTAAAACTTTTAACTAAACTGAGAAGTCTTTAGAGTTGCTTTAACAGTTTCATTAGTGAAGTCATAGCCTTCTTTTCTGAATTTCTGTAACCTTGTTGGAATAAATATTTGTTCTGTCTGCTCAACAATTTTTTTTTTCCATTTGTGTGAATCAGGGAACATATAGGGAACAGTGTATTAGACATCGTAATAATAAACACACACAGTTATTTCTCCCAGAGGATTTGTACAAACAGTACTTACTGAGATTATTTGACATACAATTAAAAGACAGACACACGGTGGGCAACATAGATGCAAATGGAAAACCTTCCTGTGCCAGCAACATGTGCTTGTTACATTGAAGAACCTACTCCTTAGCAATATTGCAGGAAAGAAGTCAAAACTACACAATACAGGGTTTCAGAGCTCTGGCAAAACAGGAATATTTTATCAAGTTAGGCCCATTTATGAATTTCAGCCTGAAGCCAGTTTGTGTAAGTCTGTTTTAAGATGTGGCAATAAGGAATTAAGAGCAATTAGTTGTATAAATCATCGTTATTCTTTAGCACTTAAATTCTCTCTTCACCATTGTTCTGGACTGATTGGTTTTGAAAATTTAGCTTTATTTTCTTTATTATATTTTAATACAATTCTGAGAATTATTTTGAGTGTTGTGGCAGTCTCGCCTGCCTGGCTGTTATCTTTTTGAGTGCCTTTCCTTCTACAGCTATTTTGCTTACCACTAATTCATTCTGTCACTTCCCTGCCCCGTTTTGAACACTGCATTACAAACGTTTCAGTGCTCACTTTTTCACTTTGAAGTAACTTTTTGCTCTCACCCAAAAGCAGAAGGAAGGTGATCACAATAAAAGATCATTGCTACTGCTGTGGTTCATGTTGGCTATGCTGTACTGATACATCAGTGCTCCTATGACTTTCAGGGCTATTTCAAGATACGCTTTCACAACATCTATAACTTTGCCTCACATAAACTGATAAATGAGTTCCCATAAGACATCTCTCATAAAACATGAGAAACACTCCCTTAGAAAATGAAGATTTAACACTGCACATACATACACAATACCAGCTACTTCACAAGAGACAGCTACTACAGCTATTTTTTTTTTCCACTGAAACAGGCATTGTGCCTGTCAAATAGGCAGAGAGTCTTGTCCCTGACAATCACCAGAAACTTGAGTCGTCTCAACCTGAGCTTTCACTAACTTCAGGATCTCTAATAACTGCTTCACAGATTCCCCATGTAGGTCAAGAGCTGTGGCCCCAACTCTACCCACAGGAATGTCCTCAACTAATTCTTCATGCAGCAACAAACAAGTTATAAAACAAACCCATTTGGTAGGACTGGACTGAGTTAAAAATGGGAGAACTGGAGTGGAAGGTGTGTGTAGATGTCCTGTGATGTTTAAGAATTCAAAGCAATGTTTTAGGTTTTGGATATCACTGTTCTAGTAATTTTCTCTCAAGTGAGAGAAAGGGCATGTATCACACAGAATAGACAATGTCTACAATTCCCCACCCCACATGGGAAAGTTGTTTGGCAAAAGAAGCTAGGGACCAGTGATACAAAAAAAAATATATATATACACACATACACAAAAACATAAAAGACTTTCCAGATATCAATCCTCAACATGTCTCAGATTTTAATATTTCTCTAACATGAACATGGTATATTCAGTTGATTATATTATTTGTCCCTTGCTGTACAGTCAGTGTATTTAATTACCCTGTTCATTTTTTTTTAAGTCCTGCGTACAGATTCAGTATTTGCTAGTTACAGAAGCACTCTTTTGATGAAATACAACACAAAGCGGATTAAATACAAGACAGATAATTTCAAAACATAGCCTTTTCTGTGCTCTGAGTAAATACCCATGATAATTATTAGTTTTCAGACACAGAATACATCTTTGTTCGTGGGTAAATTTTCAGTAATAGAATACCTGCAATAGAGTATGTTCCGCTCATAAGCTCTTTCTGAAATAAACAGACCTCTGCATCTGTGTCAAACAGCAAATAAACGATGACTTCTGTCCAATTTTTTACCCTTTTTTTTTGCAGAAATTATGATGGATGATGACAGCAAACTAACAAGAATAATTACATCTTCTCGGCCTTCTGTTTAAATGAAAGTGCCGCTGAACAAAACTGGCTACAAACCACAGCAACTGAACTACCAGACCAGCCTCATTACCAGAACTAACAGAACACCCTTTGGTTTCCTGGCTGCCTGGATCATTATTTAATCTACTCATTATAACTCACTTCTTGTATATGGAGAACAGAAAAATTCAGAAGCTCAATCCAGTACTGCTCAATTAGCTTACAGATTAACCACATGAAAGACTAAATTGCAGGCAAAAAAGATTATGTTGCCATGCCTTATTGTGCTTCGTCTGCAACAGTTCAAAGAGGACTAGCTCTACATATCCACCCAGTTTTACATCCTCTGTGTTCACAGCAAGTTAAAGATGGTAAAATGTGTCACGCATCAACCAATATTAAAAAAGAAAAAAGACCAGCAAGTGCCTTACATCATCCTGAACAAAGCATTCCAAAAGGCTATTAAGCTTAACAACTTTTCTGAGTCAGACTGTCAGTGTGAGGGGAAGATAAAATTACTTGCAGGATTATTTATTTCATACTATCTTTTTGGTTCATTTCTATGCTTACCAGGAAGCTGTGTTATTTTATACCCATTCTGGAAGTGATTCATAATTAAGCAATGTACATGCAGAAAACACCTCTCTATTCTGTAATTTATACGTAACCACATATGATTAACATCACAGGGTAGGTTTAGAGATGTAAAGTGTTCTCAGAATCAAAATGGTAAACTTCCTTAAATATGTCATTATCTACATACTGTTGGAACCTTCAGTAAATAAAGCAATGATATGTCATTCGATTTCTATGAAAATGAAATGTGGCTACACAAACTTGTCACAACTGAGAATAAGTTTTAGAACATGCTAATATAATTTTCATTATCTCATTTTGAAAACATTTTCAATAATTTTGAACGTTTAAGAATTGTACTGTTATTACAGTAATATTTTAACCATCACAGATGAGAAATACATATTTTAAGGATTCTACTAAAGCTGAAAAATCAGAAAACAGCATTTAGACAAGTGATTTACTATGAAAATTGTAGTGGGTCACACATTGCATTTCTACATTAAGCTAGTAAATCAACATTTATTGGAATCTTTCCTCAACACCAAAAATAAACTTTTCCTGAGTACAGTATAATAAGAGAGCATTAGAAATTTGAAGATTTCCATGAAAGGTATGTAATATTCCCTAGTATTTTTCTCTTTGGGAGTAACGTCCTTAAGATTAAAAAGTATGTATTAATGCAAGCCCCTCTTTTTAAACAGAACGTGGAAAACTAAGGTGTAGTATAGTCTCATAAAAAAATATTTAATATTTAAACAATCACAAGGGGCTCTATGTTCATTTTTCCCTTGTTTTAATCTGAAGGTTGTCTTGCTTTCTAGATCCTATACAGAAACAGCTCAGGAAAAGAAACACTGCGGTCCACAGGAATTTTGATCAAGTAAGGACACTCGGTCTTCAGTAAAAGTTCAAACACGCTAACTTCCTACAGCTGCAAGTCCTCAAACCACAACTATTTCAAATACTTATAAATATTTATAGTACTTAGATATTATGATAGGAAAAGCTTTTTTTCACAATAGGGTACAATCTGGAAATCTAATTGTTTTCCCTATTAACTTTAAAGTTGTGTGAATCTCAGGAAATTTAGTATTACTTTGAGTTTAAATACAGAACTTTAGTCAGATTTGGAATAGAGGAAAAAGATTTAGATGCTTCTTTGTACAGAACACATGGATTGTTAAATAGCAGCATTTTCTTAGTAAGGCTTTTTCACAGTAAGTACATAAAGATTTTAGTAGGGTTTTTGACAGCTTTCCCTTGGGCTGTATTTTTAAAAAGAAGCTAGCATATTGCCTTTAAAAACAAGGAAGGAATAAGCAATTGACTTTGAATAATTTGGTCTATACGAGTTATCCAAAAGTATCATTAGAGAAGGAACCTGTAAAAGCCATCTTATTTTTTAAACAAAGATGAAACAAGAGTCTTCCTGGATAAATTTTGTTCCAAATATCACTTCTTTATTCCTCTCTTCCTCTCCTCTTCCAAATGGATGATTTCTCGCTCCCACTTAAACAAAATCAATATCTCATTCTTTCATATCTGGAATCCTCAAAGTATAAAAATTGCAACACATTGTAGGTTCCATATTGCCTGAAATGCAACATAAGTAATGAAAATAACCAAATGTGTCAAAAAGAAACTAAGAAGATAGCTAAGAAATTGCTGGGTTTGCACTAGCATGGACACTATTAAGTGAAACTCTACAAAAGAGAGCAGATTTGTACTCCTCTCTTCCCTTTGCAAGACAGACTTGTTAAAGACTAAATGAAAGAGCATAGCTAATGGGAGAATAAAGATTATTTTTAAAAGCTGAATCAGCCTCCAAATAGAAAGGGTCATAAAATCTCCAAGGTCAAGTGTAACAACAGGCTCAGGCAGAAAAAAAAAAAAAAAAAGCCTGAGGAACAGTTTAGAAAAGACATAAAAACTATTAAAAAATGCTTTCTAAAACACATCAGAAGTGAAAGCTCACCAAAGAGTATATAGGACCAATATGAGATCACTGGATAAAGCAAGCATTCCAAGAAGCTGAAGTGACAGATTTTTTTGCTTATCTGTGTACCATGGAAGAGGTTTACATCAGAAGACTTCTCTATGGAGAACACACCAAAGGATTTTTCTCAAATCAAAGCACCATTGGAAGCAGTTATAGAACAAATTAACAGAGTGAGGAGGAAGGAATCACCTAAAAGAGGTACTACTCAATGAAGTTCAGAAAAAAATCAGAGATGAAACAGATCAACTAATAACTGCTATACATAACCTTTCTCAAAATTACCTTGATGCTCGAGACTGATAGGTGGCAAACGCTATACTTATCTTCAAAAATACATTCCAGAAACACTGGGAAACCAAAAAATGATAAAGCCTAACTTCTGTATTGCCCATATTAACAGACAATTCAACAAAATACAAACATTTATGAATAATTCTGTTAATTATGTACTTACTTCAAGCAGCCTGCATGGTCCTGTGCTTTGCATTTGTGGCTGAAGCAGTGTTCATAAGCTAATAGTGTTCTGGCTGTTGCTGAGCAGGGCTTGCTCAGCCTCAAGGCTTTCTCTCCCTCCTACACTGAGTTGGCTGAAGGTGGGCAAGGGGTTGGGAGAGCACACAGCAGGGACAATTGGTCTCTTGTGTCACATCAGAAGAGACATTGGAACTGCATAAGGCAGCCTGATCTGCTCCCCATATAACACTCAGTGCAACTATGAAAGGCAACAGCTGATAGTAGTACGCAACTCTTTTCTGAGAGGTAGAGGCACCCACTTGCCAGCCTGATGCACTCTCTAGGGAGGTGTGCTGCTTACCAGGGGCTCATATCAGGGATGTCACTGAGAGACTACCAAGCCTCATACAGCCCACTGACTATTTTCTGCTACTCTTGTTTCATGTGGGCACCAGTGATACAGCCAGGCGCGGTTTGAGGACTATCAAGAAGGACTACAGAGCCCTGGGTGCAGCAGTAAGGGACTCTGGAGTGCAGATGTTTTTTTCATCAACGCTCCCAGTGAAAGGGAAGAGGTTTGAAAGGACTAGTCAAATCTGGCAAATCAACAAATGGTTACAGGACTGGTGCCACAGCAGGGATTCAGCTGCTTAGACCACAGGACTCACCAAGAAACCTGGTCTACTGGGGCTGATGGGATCCATCTGTCAGAGAAGGGGAAGAGCATCTTTGGTCATAGGTTTGCCAAGCTGGTGAAGAGGGCTTTAAAGCAAAGTTGCCATGGGAGGGATATCTCAATCCATCCAACTTCTACCAGTTTAATATCAGTGCTAGCAATAGATGCCCAGAGCCTAGTGAAGGATCACAGGTCAGCAGCGGAACACATGAATTGCAGCACAAAGGCATTCCAGTCATAGAATCATAGAATCATAGAATGGTAGGGGTTGGAAGGGACCTCTAGAGATCATCTAGTCCACCCCCCTGCTAAAGCAGGTTAGCCTAGAGCAGGTTGCACAGGAATGCATCCAGGCGGGTTTTGAATATCTCCAGAGAAGGAGACTCCACAACCTCTCTGGGCAGCCTGTTCCAGGTCTCTGTCACCCTCACAGTAAAGAAGTTCCTCCTCATGTTCAGGTGGAACTTCCTGTGTTCCAGTTTGTGCCCATTGCCCCTTGTCCTGTCGCTGGGCACCACTGAGAAGAGTCTGACTCCATCCTCTTGACACCCACCCTTTAGATATTTATAAGCATTAATCAGATCTCCTCTCAGCCTTCTCTTTTCCAGGCTGAACAGACCCAGCTCTCTCAGCCTTTCCTCATAAGACAGATGCTCCACTCCCCTAATCAACTTTGTGGCCCTCCGCTGGACTC
>VZSC01005312.1:55298-67337 GCA_013398225.1 Steatornis caripensis | reverse complement strand
GAAAGTCCCAGACTGTACTCAGCAGCAGGCAGGAGCTGGATTCAGGAACACACAGATCAGGATCAGAGGCAGAAGAATCTGACAAGAGTCCTCCTCCAATGCTTGAGCAAGGAGCTGAACACAGCTGCAAAGCAGTATCCTACAACATCACCAGGACTTTTCTGATAGCCCCATGCTGGGCTGAAATAGGCTCCTGGGCCATGGGTGTGGGTGGAAGCACCAGGTGAGGCTGCTTAGGGCCCTTAAAGCCCATCAGTGCCCTCAGGCCCCTGGCCATAAACGGAGAGGGAGTGACCCTTGTGATCACTCAGCTTTATACTGAGCATGATGTGTGTGGGATGGAATACTGCATTGGGGTCAAACCAGAACAACTTCCACTATAAAACTGGAAAAAAACACTTCTCCCCAATGTTTTGTATAGCATTCTGCCTTTGCAACTTTGAACGGCACATTTTCAGCTCAGAAAATTCAATTGTACTCCTAGTTCATCTATATATGTATATATAAACACAGGCTCACAAAATAAATGTCAAAGCTTTTTTCCTTCCATCTAAGGCTGTAACTCAGTGAAACATAGTTACTTGGTATTTCCTGGCAATTTGCAAGTATTGGCTTTACTAAATGTGTGAAGATAGCCAGGGTTAACCTTAGAATTTAACTGTAACAACAATGTTTTTAAGTGGTTGTACAAAGTGTTGACACAAACATAAAATAATCTTACAGTTCCTACTATCCCTTTCTTCTTATTATCATCTTAATATGGAATCACTACTAGTTTATTATCTTTATATAGAGTGGTCCTACTATATACTGTTACTGCCATGCAGAGTCATGGCCAACAGTTCTAGTTCTCATATTCAGTTGCAGCACCTGAATCACAATGAAAAAACCAAACCACCTTTGCACAGATAAACAGATCTGTGATCCAAATCTCGATGTTTCTGTGATTATATATGCATAAACAATGATCTAGTCCAACTATCTTCTCCCTGACAAAAAAATTCATTCATTTCTGTGAATGGTATTTGTGTAATGGAACAATACACGTGGCATTTACAGAGAATTTTGAAGTAAATTTGCTACATGAAAGACAAAAAGTTTATCTGATGTTGACATTAGCTTCTCCAAAGGAAAAAATCCTACTCTGCTGACAGCAGTTAGAGAAGTTCTTGTTTCAAGGACAGTCTTTATTTCAAAATTCTCAACCAGTCTCCTCAAAATAGAAGAATAAAAGTCACTTATCAATCATCATTGCAATGACTGCCAATCAGTCATTGCACATCCTTGTAAAGCTGACACTTGTAGCAAAGCTTCAACATATACAGCTTATAAAGTAGCTGTACTTAAATTTGTTTCCCTTATTCTGAATATGTAACTTTTTTCCATGTAGTTTCAGCTCAGCTTCACTTCAGCCACTATAAAACATCAAGTACTAATGACCTGTGTTGGAAAGCAATAATTCATTAACTTACTATCCTTGGTAAGTAGTACACGCCAGTAATTTTCTCTGGTCTTGTCATGTAAGTTAGTCATGAATAGCTGAAAGCATGCCTGTGTCACTGCAAATACCAGTCTGGGGTGAGGACAGAAAGCTTATCTGGTGATTAAGATCTCAAAGTAAACGAAAATATGTTTGCATATGGAATGTATTGATATCAGGTATTCATTAAAAAAACACTAAAAAATTGCACTTATTTCAAAATGCACCAATATATACATGTTCTGTATGCAAATAAGACGCACATATATATGGTGTCCCCAAATTAATGAACAGGCAAGTGTGCCCAAAAGTTGCATATAAATAGAGATTTAAAAATAAAATAAAATTTAAAAAAAACCTAATCCACCAAAAAACCCCTACCAAAACCTAAATAATGAACAGGCTATATTATTCATGTACAATCATACAAAGTGACTAAAAGTCCAGGACTTCATTAAATAATTCTAATTTCATCTATTCTCCCTTTCTGCGCTAGTTTGATCTTTCGGGGGTTAGTCCTAGTTCATTCTTATCATTAGAAAGTGGATAAAATAATATATACTCATTTCAGTAAAGCTTCAGAACTCTTCTGCTGAGGAGCATAGGACAAGTGTAGCAATTGTATCAAGATGTTTTCAAGACAAATCAACTTGAAAATTTAGCAGAATTGTCTTTCAAAGTATTAGGACATAGTCCTCTTCCCTTTCCTTCACTTCATCTCCACCAGTTCCTCATCCAATTGCAAACTGTAACTTGAACTTTCATTAAGTTGATGTAATATCATCTTACTTTATTTTTATTATGAGTATTTTCCTATATGGTCACGTACAGCTGGTAATTACTATAGTATTCCACATATTTTTGGCATAGTCAGTAGACAGAACTTTGGATTTCTTACACGTACATGCTCACAAACATGCCCTATTTTTAGGATGCTATTACAGCTTTTACCATTGACAGTAACAGGAGGCACTATGAGGATCAAAGAGATACAACACAACACATAAAAAGAGAAAAAGAACACTTCATATGTAGTAACAAGTCTTGGGTTTAAAATCCTCTCACAACTTTAAACAAACTGTCACCCCATCACATACCCAGCAACCTGGAACAATGAGAACAACTTAAAGATTTTGGGGGCAATCTTCAATAGCTCTACTACTGCAAGAATTCATGTTAATAGTACGGCTGAGTTGAGAAGAGGAAGAAATCTGAATGCCTCTTCTGTTGCCAAAAGTTATATACAGAGTAGCAGGGAGAAAGGTTACTGAGGTGAGAAGATACTAAAAATTGGTTGTTTCTCAATTTTCCTGCTATTTAGGAAATCCTTGGAACAGTTGCTGCCCCAGCAGTCTTTTTATTAAAATAAAACACAGTTTAATTACAGTTTCAATTAGATTACCAGGGAACAATATATACAGAATGTGTTACTGTTCTGGAAGTCTGACCAGCAATAAAAACTTCAGTTGTATCTAACTTTTGCAACTCAACCTAAGCCAGTCTTCTTATTACAAATGACTAACACATTTTCCCTCATAACATTAGGATAAAATTGAATATTTAGACACCGTGCATCATGTGAAGATACTATTAACAACCTTAATGATTATGGAGCAAATACACCTTAAGATAGAGTGAGAACATGTCAAGAATCATGCTTAAAAGTGCCAGCATGACTTACTGACTGATTTTAAATTAACAGTTGTAAAAGCAGTCATATAGGCATACAGTACGGGTGTTGTGGACAGTGGGAAGACATCTACTGAACGGAAAAACAATGTTTTCCAAAAGACCCTACTTCTATCTAACTAGACAGAGATTCCTATTATTGAAGTTGTACTATTGCTTAAAATGTACCCATACCTCATAATTTAAGTTTTGCATGCCACAGCATCCATGTTCTTAAGAGAATCCTTTGATCCTATATTGAAGAAATAATGCACAATGGCACAGTTGAGCTCTTCTTCTCAAAAGACTTGTGTTACTCCCACTTCTATGCCCACTCTGAGTAAAGCATATCGTGGTTCTGGCTTACTCAGTTCATTTCCTCCATGCATATTACTGGGAAGAGAAAGGCTGCATCACGTTGGCTTTGGTAATTACAGGTATCCACTTTTTTCCGATACCCGCATTCTCTTAACCAACCAACTCTACATTTTGCCCATATCTACATTGGTTCCTCTCCTTCTGTAAACCTTTCCACTATGCCAACTAGTCTCTTTGTTTTGTTTTGTTTTTTTTAAATGATCTTTTATAGTTGATTGGGTATGTTCCCTTCCTTCTTTTTCATCTTCATGAGCCAGAGCTCACAAACTTTTGTCTTCTCTCTCAATCCATCCACTTCCCTATCCTCCTCACTTTCTCAGCATTTCACTTTGTTTTACATAGATGGCTTAAAATGTTACCAAGTGAACAATTCCATCAAAGACCTCCCTCTTCATAAACTTCAGTCTATCTTTCTGACCATACTGCTGGGATTCACTTATATGAAAAAGCTTCCAAAACTTTCTTATAATATTGCTTATTGACTGCAGCTGTCTTATCAGTTGTAAGGAGAACAATAAGACATTAAAGAGCTCTAATCCTTAGCCAGCTTTCCTACACAATACTGAATTAATGAAATTGAAAACAAGACAAATGTGCTTGGGCAATAAGCATACACTGACTCCACTGCATTCCTTTGGACAACTGGACTTGGACATTTAAATTAGTAACAAAATAAGTTTGATGCTACTCAAATCATACGGAAAAAAAGTAATTTTCTATTCAGTTGAACTGCTCTCGTCCATTAAGGAGAGTAAAAAGAGAGTTCAGAGTTATGCACACATACTTCTGTTCTTTTCCAGTCTCTTTGTATGGAAGATGACAGGTGAATCAAGTCCGAGTTCACATATGCAAGTCTGTCAATTTTCAGATGCCTCTGTATGAAGTTATACATTTTTCTTGCTTGCTTTTCTTGCCTCACACTTGGACATCTTCAGAATACTTAATTTGAGATAATACAATTCTGTGATATATGCAGTGGTGGACACTCATTCAATAGCAAAGAATTTTTTAAAATCTTGAAATTATACCTGTTTGATTGCATGAAACAACTATGCTTACTCTACAAATTGCATATTCTTTCAAAGTTTCATTTTTTCTCTCATAGAAAATGGAGACAGAAAGTCTGACTAAAATTATATTACGTAATATAACTACCAATATCTCAGTGGTATGGCTATGTATAATGCAAGAATGTCTCAAGATGATAAAACAATGATAAATGGAAAGTAATATTAACTGCACTTTCAAAACTAGCACAAATTTTCTAACTTATTTTTGCAAAAATTAGTCAAATGAATACAAAACAATTTAGGACAGTATACTTTGGCTATGCTATGCACAAGAAAATTATTCACTAGTCATTTATAGTTCTTCTAACTTAACTCCTTCGAGGTTGGACAATTCATTTGCCAGTTGGACATCAGCAAAATGGCTGTGTTGTTCATTTGCCTCTTCACAGAACAGTCTTCCAGATCATACGAAAAAATAGGAAAGGATATTCAGATATCCAGCAGTGCATATGTCTCAGTATATTTCCCAGTATTCTGCTCAGTCTGTTTTATAATCATAGAATCATTTTAGTTGGAAAAGACCTTTAAGATCATCAAGCCCAACCATTAACCTAGCACTGCCAAGTGCACAACTAAACCATGTTCCTCAGCACCACATCTACACATCTTTTAAATACCTCCAGGGATGGTGATTCAACCACTTCCCTGGGCAGCCTGTTCCAATGCTTGATGACCCTTTCGGTGAAGAATTTTTTCCTAATATCCAATCTAAGTCTCCCCTGGCACAACTTGAGGCCTCACCAGTGCCGAGGACAGGGAGATGATCACTTCCCTTGTCCTGCTGGCCACACTATTTCTGATATAAGCCAGGATGATACTGGCTTTCTGCTGGCTCATATTCAGCTGGCTGCTGATCAACACCCCCACGTCCTTTTCCGCTGGTCAGCTTTCCAGCCACTCTTCCCCAAGTCTGTAGCGTTGCATGGGGTTGTTGTGACCCAAGTGCAGGACCCAGCACTTAGCCTTGTTGTACCTCATACAATTGGCCTTGGCCCATCAATCCAGCCTGTCCAGATCCCTCTGTAGAGCCTTCCTTCCCTCAAGCAGATCAACACTCCCACCCAGCTTGGTGTCTTCTGCAAATTTACTGAGGGAGCATTCAATCCCCTCATCCCGATCATTGATAAAGATACTGAAGCGAACTGGCCCTAATACTGAGCCCTGGGGAACACCACTTGTGACTGGCAGTCAACTGGATTTAAGTCCATTCACCACAACTCTTTGGGCACAGCCATCCAGCCAGTTTTTTTATTCAGAGAAGAGTACATCTGTCCAAGCCATAAGCAGCAAGTTTCTCTAGAAGAATACTGTGGGAAACTGTGTCAAAGGCTTTACTAAAATCTAGGTAGACAACATCCACAGCCTCTCCCTCATCCACTAAGTGAGTCACCTTGTCACAAGAGATCAGGTTAGTCAAGCAGGAACTCGCTTGCATAAACCCATGCTGACTGGGCCTGATCACCTCGTTGTCCTGTACATGCTGCATGATGGCACTCAAGATGATCTGCTCCATACCCTTCCCTGGCACTGAAATTAGACTGACAGGCCTGTAAGTTCCCCACATCCTCCTTCCAGCCCTTCTTGTAGATGGGTGTCACATTTGCTAACCTCTAGG
This sequence comes from Steatornis caripensis, assembly GCA_013398225.1. Lineage (NCBI taxonomy): Eukaryota > Metazoa > Chordata > Aves > Caprimulgiformes > Steatornithidae > Steatornis > Steatornis caripensis. Next base: position 61,126 of record VZSC01005312.1, on the reverse strand, counting down.
CAACTGGGACCTCCCTGATGAGCCACGACTGCTGATAAATGATGGAAAGTGGTTTGGTGAGCACTTCTGCCAGCACCCTCAGTACCCTTGGGTGGATCCCATCTGACTCCACAGACTAGTGTACGTCTAAGTGGTGTAGCAGATTGGTCACCATTTCCCCTTGAATTATGGGGGCTTCATTCTGCTCCCTGTTCCTGTCTTCCAGCTGAGAGTGTTGAGTACCTGGAGAATAACTGGCCTCACTACTAAAGACTGCAGCAAAGAAGGCATTAAGTACTCCAGCCTTTTCCTCATCCTTTGTCACTATGTTTCTCCCTACATCCAATAAAAGGATGGAGATTCTCCTTAGCCCTCCTTTTGTTGCCAATGTATTTATAGAAACATTTTTTATTGCCTTTTACAGCAATAGCCAGGTTAAGTTCTAGTTGAACTTTGGCCCCTCTAATTTTCTCCCTGCATAACCTCACAAAACCTTCGTAGTGCTCCTGAGTTGCCTGCCCCTTCTTCCAAAGGTCATAAACTGTCCTTTTTTTTTAATGATCCAAAAGATTTTTATGATCAAAAAAATTTTTCCCATAGGTTCTGCTGATAAATTATTCCATTTTAATTGACCCAGCAACCTCTAGTCCTCTTTTCTGAAATATTTAAGATAAAGATATTTTTACATCTATCTTACAGTTTTGATTATTTCTGTATTTCTTTCTCCTATTTCATGCATGAAAACTATCGAAAATTTAATTACCATTTCACTGTTTCTGTTCCTTGTAGGCTTGTTCTACATTTTAGAGTTTACTGAGATTTTTCTCTCAAAGCAACACTGACTTTGTTTATATCCTTTTTTTATTATCTTGCTTGTTTTGTTTCAAAATGCCACAGCTTATAAAGCAAGTACTTCTCATTTCCTGTTATTCCAAATTCTTTTTCTGGTCAACGTATTTTTCTACTTCGCACATCACTCATTTCCTCCAGACTTTAACAAGTATCTACATTCCTCCTGAGTTCCACATTGCAATTAATATCTTTCCTCTTTCTTTAATATCTTTTCCCTTTAGCACCGAGTATCTCAGTCAATGAGTTACTGCTTCAGTTCTGGTAGGACAAAATTCCAACAACTATTAGGTAAAACTTTTTGCAAGATATGAATGTCTCAAAGGCAGAAAATTCTGCCTCTTCATATCTTTTTTCCTGTAGCTTAGCTAGCCTTACAGCCGATGAGTTGAAGCACAACTGTGTGGCATTTCAATTCTGACTCCATTAGAGGTATTTACTTAGACAAATTAAAAGGGAACTTCCTTTAGAATTGTCATGTAATTACAAAGTCAACAACTTCTGCATACCCACTAATTACAGAAAATTGTATTTGATAGCTGCATAATTCGATCTTATTTGCAAATATTTGCTCTTGTCTTTAGTGCTGTTTGAAGGATATTTCAAGATGTCTGCTCAATTCTTCTGTATTTAAACATATGCATAGTATAAATAAAACATATTATATGCCAAAGGATTGCTTTTAGATATCTGCCAACTTAATTTTCATTACATTAATTCTTCTGTTGAATACAATTTCCTACAGCTTCATCTCCTTCAGCAGATGCACATGATCTCTCTTTACAACAGTGTGAAATGAAGGCCAAAACATCACGCCAAGAAGCGAAGTAATCCTACATAGTCTAGTCTATTTTGGCCTGCACTTAAACAGATTGGTTCCAGCTTGCACACATGTGCTCCCAGACATGCACAAACACAAGTGCAGTGCAGCAAAGCCAGGGTTATCTGTCTACCTAGGAGGAAAGGGTTTTTCTGAAGGAGAAAACTGAAAACACACCTATAGAACTATATTTTGCATAGTTGTCATTATACTAACATAGAATCATAGAATCATAGAATGGTAGGGGTTGGAAGGGACCTCTAGAGATCATCTAGTCCAACCCCCCTGCTAAAGCAGGTTAGCCTAGAGCAGGTTGCACAGGAATGCATCCAGGCGGGTTTTGAATATCTCCAGAGAAGGAGACTCCACAGCCTCTCTGGGCAGCCTGTGCCAGTGCTCTGTCACCCTCACAGTAAAGAAGTTCCTCCTCATGTTCAGGTGGAACTTCCCGTGTTCCAGTTTGTGCCCAAACATGCTACCCAAGAACTTGAGAACAGCTAGAGAGGAATCTAAACCTAAACCACCACACTGGATTAAGTTGTATATAAGTAGAAAAAGACCACTGTTACTGGCTTTCAAAGATTCTCATTCACCTTGAGAGTCTCATGGACTCATTCGTAAGTATTTAATTCCTAATCTTCATTCCACATGACAAGAAGAGTTTGTTTTAAATGTAGTGTAGACAGAAGAAATAGGTTTAAAACTAACAAAATTAAATATTCTAAAAAGAAAATGCATTTTATTTGAATTTATTATGGGATTTTGCTACCTTACCATTTAAAGCCTACAAGCACATCTCACCATAAATATTTGGTAGTTTTTCATGCAATTCTTATATTAGCTTTCAGGAAATACGCATTTTTGGAGAACTTTTTTTCTTAGAAAGTGCTTTTCTCCTAGGACAGACCTTCAACATAGACTCATCTCAAATGAGATTTAATCTAGATCATAGATTATTAGTATTAGCTGGGATGCTGAAAAAGTGAAGTTTAGATGGAAGAGTACATGAAGTGAATACAAAAGAAGAGTAACTTGTGGGAAGACCATTCCAAGCGTTAATTTTCCTACGGTGGAGAAAATCAGAGCTGCCTTTATTTAAAATTCACCATTTAGAAAGACTCAGCTCATACAGATTAAAGGACTAGCAGAAGTAGCAGAATATTAGTATTCTGAGGCAAACAAGCACCATTAACTTCAAGTGAAATGTAACACTATAATGTTAAACTGTTCTCTGTTTTGAATTATTCCAGTTAATGTAAAGAAGGAATAATCATACTGGGACTAATGATTAATCCTCCAATTGTATTTGTTGCCTGCTGTCTTTATAGATAAATGATTCAGAATTATGGGCTTATCTTGTGAAATAAACATCTTTTTACTTTATTTGCATGAGCAAAGTAAACACCCAAATGAACAAATTAAGCGGTATGATTATTACTGGTCATATTTTCCAGCTTGAAAAGTAAATGTATAGAGTTTACTCATAATTATATTTTTTGTTCTGCAGAGATCTTCCATGAAGAGAAATCTCTGTGTCCCTCTTAATTTAGACATGTCAATCTACACAGACTGAGACATTTCTCCAAACTGCCTACAGGAAACCTGTACAAGTAGTAAAACCTGCAAGATAAGACGTAAGGATGTAGAGAAAGCAAGATGGACATTTTGTTAAAGAAAATAATCCTGCAGGGAATGCGGGAAGGGTGACTGGTACCACCAGACTAATCCCACTGTACAAGGAGGAGAGATGTTTGCTGGAACCAGAATAATCCTACAGAATAAGCAAGAAAGATGCCTGACCAAACCAAAGCAAGCCCTAGTCCCAAAAATAAGATCAATGATGTCAAGAGCAGATGAGATCATCTCCTTTTGGAGGTGAGGAGAAGAACATAAAACAACATTAACAAGGGAGGAAAGATGGGAAGAAGACAGCTCGTGTTGGTTCTGGCTTCTCTTGCACCTGGTGACCTCTCAAGTCTGACCACCTTGACTTGGTGACACCAAGGAATGCACCCATCAGCACTAACTGCATGATAGTAACTTCTGTGGTAGGTTATAAAGGACTTGACACAGCAGCCAAATGAGAATTACAAATACACTTTATGCCATAGGAAGGCAGTCATGTGGCAGCAGGCACAGCCTGTGGGCCAGCCCCAGGGGCCAAGTGGAAGTGACACCAGGCAGCGAGAGGCCTCCTTAGATGGCTGCTGCCAGCTCTGGCCTTTCCCTGGGGCCCGCTGAGCCAAGCACCACCCTGGACCCCTCGTGTCCTGATCCAGCGGCTGCCTTCCCAGCCAGGCCTGTGGCAGCACAAGGGAATGGCTGGGCTGTGGCTGACCTCAGTCACCATCCCTGGCCCAGCCAGGCTCAGCTCACAGGACTGATCAGGGAGGGAGGGCACCACACCTCCCGGCTGGACCCACAGCCTCCACCACCCCTGGCCACTCTAGCCTGTGCTGTGCCCTGATAAGTATGCCCTTAAAGCATGGCTGGGAAAGAAGAGCAAAAAGAGAGACATGAATGAGCTTTTGGGGGAGCTGAACACACGCTTTATTTTTTTAAAAAGAGAGAGAGAGAAAGAAGACAAACATACAGAAAAACTAAAGGAGGTATATGCTTATCTAGACTTGGATTAAATTTTCTGGAAACTTACAGTAGGATTAAGTGGCAAAAAGATTACAGTCAAGTTTCTTTTTCTTTGGTCTGGTTTTTCATTAATTTTGTAGCCAGCTCCCCAAAATAAATCATTTTTCTCTGGTTAGAGATGCCAGCATTTAAGAAAAGCTAACCTCCTTGATTTGCTCTGTTGGTGGTGGTCCAAAAATATTCTGTTCCTAGCAGATGTGCTGTTTTTTCCCTCATTGAAAGTCAGATATTAAATGAAGTTAATTCTGGGAACAGGGAATACAGGCGCTGTGCATAAATGCGTATATATTTCTATGCACATACGTTTACAAGTGTAAACAACTATGCCAATATAAATCCTGGTACTGCTATTATTGACACTGTATCTCCAGCAAGAAAAGAGATAGGAGATAAAGATGAACTATTTCTTCCTAAACTGTCAGCTGCTAAGTTCCTCATTCACATTTACTCTGCTGCAATCCTGTTCCCTCCCTTCTGCAACCTTTATCCAAGTTTCATAGCTAGGATGCAAGTAGCAGGCAATCTAAGATATTACAAGGACAGTAGACAGTGAGGCTTCAGCTTTAAAAAAAGATGATCTGGATTTAATGTCACAATGATGGATGAATCTTTTTGGGTTGGATGTGAAATTAAATTTCTGGAAGCAGAAAGCCTCAGGCATTTCTGTTACATTATACTGTGTATGACATAAGAAACACTGTGTTGCTAATGGGATTACTACATATTAAAAACAGATACTCCGGAATAGGCTTTAATAGTATGTTCTAGTTTTCTGTGTATAAATAAATTTCTATCTTGCAAACTTGTCCCCATGGCTTTCAGACCTAAAATGTGAAGCATTTTACTTTCTTTCTTATTGCTGAAAATGTCACAGTCAGTTCAAGAAGAGCCTAAATCACTGCCAGTATGTAAATCGAATGCTGTCTTTTTTCTTTTTTTTTTTTTAAACAATAATATTTTGTTAATCATAAAATAAAACCCAATCCATTTAAGAAATCTGTATTTGTTTCTTTGGTCTGAAAGCAAAACTGAATAATTGTTAACCAGCTGCCATTTTGCTAGGTTATTTCACAGTCCTAGTGAGCAGGGTAGATGAACCCTCTGCATTTAAAAGGAAAGCCAAACATCTCAAGTCCAAATCCTTAAAACCAAGTTCATAAAAACAGGCTAGCTATATTCAGAAAAGCTAGGTAAACATAAATCCCACTAAATTTTAGACTAATGATTCATGCAGAATGAAATGAAGAAATGGCAAAAGTTACCTCATATTTTCCATCTCCTGCATCTTTCAAATGTCCCAAAGATGTAGATGTCAAGAATCACAGAATGGTAGGTATTGGAAGGGACCTCTAGAGATCATCTAGTCCAACCCCCCTGCTAAAACAGGTGTTCCTAGGGCAGGTCGCACAGGAACGTATCCGGGCAGGTTTTGAATATCTCCAGAGAAGGAGACGCCACAACCTCTCTGGGCAGCCTGTGCCAGTGCTCTGTTACCCTTACAGTAAAGAAGTTCCTCCTCATGTTCAGGTGGAAC
>VZSC01005312.1:27735-50551 GCA_013398225.1 Steatornis caripensis | reverse complement strand
TTTTTCCTTTTTTTTTTTTTTTTTCTTTTTGACTGTGCAGGGACAGGTGTGGAAAAAAACCCCAACATAGTAATGTAATGGATTACAAAGTAAATAAAGGACAGGATCCCAACAATAATAATATAAAACCTGAAATCAAGCAGCTATTTTGTATGACAATAAAAATGAAGATAATATTTTTCAAACCAAAGCAGCATATCTAAGGAACAGAAATGATGTGATCATCCTGTTTTGTCTGCTGTGCAAAGAAAATACATAAACCTGAATAAATTGCTAATTAGTAAATAAATATGCACTGTTTAGTGCGCAGACAAAAAATCACATTGAATTGGAAAGTTATTAATTCTTCACATCCAACAGAATATCTATATTACAGCAGAGAAAAATACTTTTAATTTACCTACTTGCCGTAACAGTTGGGACATTACCAACTGTATTGTAATTAAATTAAAGATGAACAAAGATAGTTCATTTAAATAATTAAAAAAAGAAGATAAAAGAAAAATTAAAAATATTATTCATAGTCATCTCTGCTCTTAGTGTTTATAAATAGCTAATATTTTTCTTAATGAAGTGTCTCCTACTTTAATTTTTATTGATCTTTAAAATCTTGATTTGTCCTAATTTGCAATTAATGAGTCAAAAATATGACAAGTAGACACATACACATCAAAATGATGCATGTAATGACACTTTACACAAGACTAACTTTTCTGCACCAGGTATTTCATAAAATAAACTCTAACTTAAGTTACCAAGCCACTAAGACATTGAAAAATCCTTGCAACATTTTAACAATATTTATTTTTTAATTAAAATATTAAATATTTAAAATTTCAAAAATTTCAAAATATCAAATATTTCAAAAGCTGTAAAACAGAAAATGCACATTGCATAAAGAACAACAGTGAAGCCAACAGACAACAAAGGGTACAAAAATATTTCCACTGGAATTTATGCTATTTCAATGAACTTAGTTCCAATGTTCACATTTTCAATTACTAGATATTTAGATCTTAGTCCATACGGAATAACACTGTATAGTCCAGACAGAACTGAGGCTTCAAAACCATTCCAAAGAAGTTTGTTGGAATCTGTCAGTTTGTTAATAATATTTGCAATGATGGGTGAAATTAAATTAATTTATAAAAGAATCTTTCAATTTCATCATCCAACTCTTTAAGAAAAATCTCAAATATAAACCAACAAAAACATAACACTAATAATTCAAAGGAGAAATGCATCTCAAGTTAAAGACTTCCTGATAGCCTGGGATCCCAAATTAGTTGTCTTACATTCATAAATCTATTTAATCTTGTACAAAATTTGCACAATCTAATCTTGAAAACATCACAGAATTACCTTTCTCAAAGTAATTTTACAGTTGTTAGTAGTTTAATGCATCATTATTTCACCCAAACACAAACTATCAGTCTACATCTCTACTCTTTTCTCTAGGTTATACACTATGAAAGATGTTACGGGTATTGCTTCAAGAACATAGTTCTTCATAAAGTACTTAATCATAGAGGTGCACTAGCTCAACAGAGCAGAGTTTCTCACAAAAGTCTATCAGATTTTTGTCTACTACTGCTCCATCTTCATCCTTACCATAGAAAAAAAAGCAGAAAAGTCAAGAACAGTCAGAAAAAAAAAAAAGAATAATCGAGAAGAGTATACCTTGCTAATCTATAAAAATTTGGGGAGATACAGAAATTAACTTAATGCCTATGTTGAAATACACAAAAAGTTTGCAATTTCTGTATTTATCTATTACTGAAGGATTTTTTCCTAGATTTGTCGCATTAAAACATTTGCTTCTACATATACTTTTCCAGATCTCTTTATACTCCAAAGTGCAATAAGGGGGCAGCTAATCCTGGTGCCCAAATGTTTTTAATAAGAAAAATACCAGCAATTAATCTAGCATGCCAATAGTAATTTTAAACACAAAGTACATTGTTGCTATTAAAACAAAAGATGTATTTAAGACCCAAGACTGATCTCCTACAAAAGACCACAATATTTTAATAGTGGTAACTGTCAGGGACGAGAGCTTTTAAAAAGTTTAAAAAACATGAATGCTGTAGCAATTTACATCTTGCACACCTTACTCTAGGAAACCGATTGAACGTTCGCTCTGAAAGAGAGCACACACGATTCTCAGAAGTGTCTCTTGAGACTCTATTTGCTCAGTCTGTAGTCTAACATAAATCACTCGTCCTTAGCTTGCAAAACCACAACCAAGAGGGGAGGATTAAGTATTTCTTACGTTAAATGATGTTCATCACCCTATCCATTATGTCTTAAAAGTCCACTAATTGAGTTAATCTGCATGATAACATGTATGAAAACAGAGCATTCAAAGACACATTTGATATGAAAAGTACTGATTCATATGATTTTCTATGTGCACTTAAGTAGATTAACAGGTTGCCAAACTAAAGGCGGTTTATTGCATAGAAAACAGATGCCACTCCCCAAATGGCATCGTTATTTCAGGAAACCTGAAAAGCCTGGTATTAACTAACCAATAAATTATCTCTGACACTAGATAATGTCAACATTTCACTTACCCACCAATATTCCAAAAACCACTAAGGCACAAATGAGTGACTTGCAAAATACGTTTCTAGAAATTTTCAGTTCTCCCAGACAGCAAGAACCTCTTTGGCACCTACAGTCGTGACACTGCAGCAGTAAACGTGAACCTTTGAACCATCCTTAAAGTGAAACTGACAACTGGCATAGTCAATGGAAGAACAGTACCTTAAGAACCATACAAATTCTTACTTTTACTTCAATAAATCATTTAGAATGGGATAACACATATTTGATAGGATACCACGAAATAAACATCTAGGCTTATGTTGCAGCATTACTTGAACAATTATACTGATAATAAACCCATTAATGAAACATGAATGAAAAAAAAATTGTCTCTATCAGTATTTGGTGGTGGTTGCTTTAATACAGCACCTTCCTCTAGCAAAATCAGCTGTAGAATGTGCTTGGTTCATTCTGGAGACCAAGGTTTTTCATACATTTCTCTGTTAATATTTTCTCTCTTACTTTCCACAACTGTCTATTTTCCCTGCTCCTACTATCAAACAACTGCTGGATCTTGTCCGGTTTATATTTTTTCTATATACTATCAATTTTCTTTCTCCATTTTGTTTTCTTTTAAGATGGCTGCATACGGTTCTGCACTTGTAGGCTTCCTTGGAGGCTTCATTTTCTGAACTGTCTGTCATTTAAGCTTCAATTTGTCATTTTAAATTGCTGTACTGAATAAATACAGTACTCCAAATGAGAACTAGTCAGGACCAATTACAAGAAAAAGTATATTTCTTTGGTAGACGGTAGTAGTTTTATTAATGGCATCTAATAGAATAATGTTTTTAAAATACAGTTCTCTTTTCACTGCCACAGTACACAATACACGGATAATTCCCTCGGGACTACTGTTAAAGCATCGTTGCCCCATTCTTTAACAATTTCTGCATCTGATTAATATAAGAGACTCTAGATAAACATGCAACTTACCATAAAATTAGATTCTAATTCAACAGATGAAGCAACTCAACTCTGTCCTACACCGATGTAGCATCACCCACTTCCATATGCACCCCTTTGAGGCCTTGTCTATGTTCCCAAAGTTTTAGTCTGAATGAATAACTATTCCCTTTAATGTAATGTGTAATGAACGTGGCACTTCAGGACATTGGTAGTGTCAGGTTAATGGTTGGACTCTATTATCTTAAGAGTCTTTGGCAATCTAAATGATTCTGAGTCTATGAAAGTATTTCTCTTACTTCAGACAGGGAACCAGACACCAAAAATAAGACAATTGTCCCTGTTCTTGTTCAAGGAACCATGTAAGCTTTTTCTCACTTAATAAAAATGAAAGTTAATGCACAACCACCACTGGAAAAAGAGGCAGACTCCTCCTCATTTAACTCCTTTTGGCTATCTATTTCACTCTTGTGAAATAGCCATGCTTGAACTGTCTGTGAAACATTCTGATGCCAGTATGCATCTGGCTGTCCGGGCTCAAAGCAGTAAGCAGGAAACAAGAGACATAAAACAAAATTTCTTCAGGTTGAATAAGTAGTCACATTATCAACACATTTTGAAATAGGTCTTCTCCCTATTGCTCCCCAATCACTTGCAGTTCTGAAATGGAAGCGGTGAATCTTGCACTGAATCCAATGTACTCAGAATGAATTAATGTCATTTCTATGTTAAACTTTCAACAGAGGATATGCAGGTATCAGGTATTTTTTTTCAGTCTCCAAATCACAAAAGAAACAGAACAGGCAATCAGACTGCTTCCGAGTATAAATGTGAAAGACATGGTAAAACAGTTGCGCGTTCTTCGCTCCAAAATATACATTGCTTTTAGACAACACGGGTGAGGTTGAGCTTAGGGTTAGCGTTGGAGAACTAGGGTTCGGATAGACTCTGACAACCTGAATACTGCCTACTTAGAACTTTAAAACTCCTTCTCATTTAACAAAACCAGTAAAAAATCCAATTAGTCTTCTAATTCCCATCAAATTGTCATAAATCTAAATTTTACTATGCCAACAATGTTTAAATATGTAATACTTTCTGAAACATACCTAATGTTATACTACTCTCTGCCTCATTGACTTTTTCTATTCTCATTATTCTAGCCTCATAAAATTTTACAAAAGATAATCATAGGTTTACAGCATCAAGTCATTAACATTTTCAAACTGTATTTTATTATTATTTGTATCCCCTTAACAGTGAGTGATTCCCTCCTCTCAGAACTTTTTATATAGAGAATCTGTACAGGTAGCTGTACGGAGAAAGCATGTGAAGAATGCTGTAAGTACAACAAGATTTTTAAAAGGCAAAATACTGTAGAAGAATAACCAATTTTACTTGGTGAACTGAGCCACAAAGATGAAAAGTATCTTGTCCAAGAGCTCAACAGAACTTTTTGACAGAGTAAGGAATAGAGCTTAAGTGTCCTTAACACACAATGACCAAAAGCAGTTTGTAAGTAATTTATCCTGGGTTCTCCTTTCACTTCTCTTTCCTCCTATTCTAACAGGCTTCTGGCTTTGGTTTTGGTTCAGAGCCAATGCAAGACTTCCTAGATAATTAGGCAGAATTCATTTTCTGCAAGAATGCACTGGCTCTTGCAAGGTTTTGCAGAAGCTGTAGATTTTAGTAAGAATGTAGATGTGTCTCATCCCAGCTTCCCATTATAGGATGTCTTTTCTGTGTGGGACCGCTCCTCTTTAGACTGGTCTTAAACTCACTGGTGTGCTTTCTCTTCCACGTAACGGAAGCTGCAAAAACTTGTAGTCACCTAGTACATATGCCTAGGTAGTGGAGATGGGGAAAGAAAGCATACGCAGAAAACCTCTAACGCTCTTCCTTCTGTAGAGAGAAGTGCCTCTACAAACCAACAGAAATAGCCTAGTTTTCATGACTAACTGCTTCTCTAATTGAATAAGTAGCTCACAGCACTAACCACTGCCTCATACATACCAGTAAAATCAATCTTCATTTCCATGGCCCAGGTGAAATAAAGACTCTAACTCAAAATCACAAACCATTCTTACACCAAAATCCACTGGTTTAATTTACAGGGAACTGCAGCCGACTTTGAATGACAAGGTATGTATGGCTACACCAAAGACTTCAGAAAAAAAAAAAAAAAAACACAGAAAAACCATTGTCGTGTTAAGAGGAGAAAGTGTCAGTGGAACCCGGGTGCATTTGACCAGCCTGTTAATGTCCTGGGAAAGACGAGACTTTTGCACCCAATCAGCCTGTCCAAAAGCGACTAGACAGCACGCTGTATCAGAGAGTGGTCCGAAGGTCCTATTTGGGATACGCCATTAAGACTCCTCAGTCAAACGAATTATTCGAGTTTTCAGAAACTTACACCAAAGCGAAACTCAGCTGAGAATTTTATTGTACAAATCCATGACAGTTTAAGGTTCAGAAATTGCTGGTGATAGTAGACTAACTGCAAAAACAAGCGTGAAAACAGTAGACATACAAGATTTAGTCATTTAATAAAAGAAAAGCTAGCTGGTTAATCACGAAGTGCACTTATAGTTCTTACCCAATAGGTGTCCCTATGGGGGAGAAGGCAGGTTCGGCCCATCGACCAATCCCAGTAGTTACAATGGAGTCTTCTCTAAGTTTATTCTCTCCCATTGTCCTTTTATATTATTTAATTTTTAGGTGGAGCTCGAGTTACTCTAGTCATACACACCTTTGTCACTGATCAGTGAAGTATTCTCTTGCTTTAATTTAAAGGTATAGCTCCCCTAAAATTCACTATGCAAGCTCAGTGAGGGGTGGTCATACCTGAAAGGGAGGCAGCTTTGGGATGGAGGTGTGTTTTTTAGTATTATAATGAGATTATAATAAGCAATGTTCATCCGAAGGACAGCAATTTCATCACGGTTGTCGGCTCAGTCTTTTATCTTCCTTGGTTGGCGGCCCCTGCAAGGTTTATCAGTTCCACAGTACCATCAAGTTCCCATCCTTGCAAAGACTAGAATGGAGCCTGGCCATGGAGTCTTCACTCAGCTCCACCGTCTGTTCTGCTCCTCTTAGCACATGCTAAGGTTGCAGATAGTATTGTTTAGGGAACTGTCGTGGGACTAGCCAACCTCATTCTGTCTTGGAGGCTGCAGCTGTATTTTACCCTAAGATTTCCTTGGTGTTAGAACTCTAGAAGGTTTTTTTCTGCCTAGTTTTCTCTAATTTCCCCCACCGTCGTTATCCCACAACCATCCTCCACGTTATTCAGATGTGGTGCTGAAAAGTGCAATTTTTTTCTGACAATCTGATCAGGAAAGAACTGACTGAGACACAAAGTTCACAACAGTTCTAACATAACACAGCTTTTTCAGACTTCATCCTATGATTCTACTCGTAATTCAGGAATTAAAGCAAGATGCCATTTGGGCAAAAGATTCTTCTTTGGACTCACATGTATTAAGTTCAGAAATACAAAAAACGTAAGCTGGTATTTCCTTCAGACCCTGTGGCTTGCCAGATCTATAGTCAAGCCTATACAACTCCCATCTCCCTTACGAAAAGTCCAACAAGCCCTTAACAGCTTACAAAACTCTGATGAACTGCAGAAATTATTCTATCTTTATTCACTGTATGCTGGATTAGCAGCACCTTTTAAAATACATATCAATTTGTGTGACTTGTCAAAAGAAGTAACAGGTCCTTTCAATAAAAGTTCTCTATCAATATATCAATGTTTCCTGACAAATTATTTGACATACTCAATATTTATGCAGCTCTTTGATAATCAAGGGAGGGGAGGGGAAAGATGCTTAACATACTAAGAGAGAACAGCTGGAATACATGGAGCTCTGCCTGGAGATGGATGATGAGCCAACTGAGAGGTTATGGGCGAGGATTAAAGGGAAGACAGGTAAAGGTGACATAACAGTTGGTGTCTCCTACAGGCCTCCTGACCAGGAAGAACAAGTGGATGAGGCCCTCTACAGGCAGCTAGGAGCAGCCTCACACTCACAGGCCCTGGTTCTCACAGAGGACTTCACCCCATTATCTGCTGGAGGGATAACACATCAGGGCGTAAGTAATCCAGGGGGTTCCTGCATAGTATCAAAGACAACTTCCTGAGCCAAATGACAGGCCAATCAATGGGCCTCAATGTTGGAGAAACAATGGTGTGTAGGGTTGGAGAACGGGTTGGTAGGAAATGTGAAACTCTCGGTTACGCTTGCATTTCAGAATGAGTCTCATTTCTCAGGCAGCAAAAGAGCTTCTCTATTAGAAGTCACGTAGGCTAAGGACAAATTGGTTTGTTTTCATTATAGTCCTCCTATATTAAAGACATCTGGCATATCAAATATTTATGAAAATTTATGAAGTAGGTGAGAACTTCAGTGAGCTAGAACACTTGACTTTCCACTTTGCAGTAAGTGGACAAAAAAGGTGCCAAAAGCTACCACTACAGATTTAGTTTTCTCTGTGTAGGTCTAATTCCGGTCACAGTATTAACAGCATATTTTAGAGAACCCTGCCAACTCAGCATACAGCTGTCCCTATAATCCAACACAAGGTTTCACAGCTCTTGATAATATAGAATTTAAATGCTATTAAATGTATTCCAGGTAATCAGCTCCTGGACACTCATCCTGGTTAAACTGACAATCCTATTTCTGAATTCTGATAAAGTAGTGCCAGCTCTAATACTCTTCATTTGCACAAAACTAAAACTACCTTGGTGCTAGCAATCTGTGTTTCCCGATAGTGACTGACGATACATTCTTCAATGGCGGTCCCCAAAAAGCATAAAACTAAGGAAGTTAGTATTTCCTCATCCTAAAGCAGTACAAAAAAAACTCCCCCCTGAGAAAATCCAGTTATCTTCAGTAGGACTCTTCCTATAAAAGGGATTGAAGAGGTAAGCTTGGTTAATCTTGACAAGCATAGAAAACAAACTTGCAGTATGTGTTCCTGTGTGTATAAGAGTTTAATTTCCAGGGTAATTTTGCAAGAAGCAAAGCATATTAAAATCATACCTTTATTTTTTATCTGTTGTCTTCTATTTGCCTTTTGCTGAGTTCAAGATCTGTCTTTTATATGCACATAAAAGTTAAAACACATAACAGAAGTGATAATCGGGTACAATTGGGCCAGCCTAAAAATGTATGGTAATTGGACAGTTTCCTGTGAGCTACAATTATCTATTTAGACACTGCTATTCAACACATTTTCTATACGCTGCTGTTCTAAGCATAAACTTAACCTAGCTTTTAAAAACCTTTCAGCTCATTAATTTTATGAGCAAAAACCAGGAAGCTGGTCTAAAAGTACACATCCCTGTATGCACGCAGACCAAAAAGCAGTAAGAGTACTACACATAAATGAAGTACACCATTTGGTAAACTTCAAAAATTGTCTCGCAGTGCTTAGCAATGACATTTTGCCTTCAGAATACAAGTATTTTTAATCTTTAAAAAAACCCCTAAAACTCTTTTGTAATTACCTATGTATATCAGAACAACATTCAGAACTGCAAATATTTTAAAGCTGCACATTTTTTGCTGTCTTAATTATAATAAATAACGACTATTTTTTATCAGCTATGTTGCCTCATGTAAAGACATCTATTTTATATACGTGAGTGAAAATTCTCATTTTGAATTTCTTTGGCGAGCTGTTATTTCAGAATTAGTACATTTAGAAATTAAGTATGCATTTTTTCCTACTTTATAACTGAAAAGACTGGCTTTGTTTGAGAAACCAATAATGAATCAAGATCTTCTGACAGCAGTAAAGCAAAGTCCATGTTGAGAGTCTTACAACATACACAAGGTACATATAAATATTTCATTAATGTATATATGGTTATCCTTGATGTAACTAAGGAGACATAGATCCTGACAGGTAAGCCAGAATTCAGCTTTGAACTCTGCGGAGAGGGAGAAGATGTCATTTGCATTTCTCTCTGACTGATTTGAACCAACTGTCTTCATCTTCTTGGAAAGAGTTCTAATCTCTAAGATGTTATATTAAAGTGAGATACAAAATCTATGCCTTCACTTGTGCCCTAAAGAAAAGTCCCACTTTGGTTGATTGTTGGTTGAGCGCTCCGAAGTGTGTGTGCACAGGCGTACCCTGCCTTGTGGCACACCACAGAATTGCCTACCTTGGAGCCTTAAGCAAACAATAGTTCTCCCATTGTGCCTTTGACAGGAAACAGTCTGAACTAGTCTGGATGTGAAAAAGCATCATTTAGGAAATTTTAAATTTACAATGTATTTAGCAGATGCATGCACTTGCATCATTAGTTGTAGCAGGTTGACAGGTAAGTACAAACCCATCCCATTTCCACGCACAAGAGGCTTGATGTCTTTTGAGGTAGGCTAACTGCAATCTAAGCAAGCAGTCTACAAATAAGGAAGGAGTAAGATGAATCCCCAAATAAAAGAATGGCAAGTTTCAAAATATATCAGTTGACAGTTCAGTTCTCTGAGATGGTTACCTAGCTCTGGAAGAAGGACAGTTCAGATTTTTCTCACATTTACTGAGAACAAACTGGTTTATGGACTTAAATGAATTTGGCTTGGCTTACAAATTCTGAATACCAGCTGCTCAGAAACCACCTAGAAATAACAGCGTTTGAATCTCTATTTTCTCTGATCATATTTATTACAAAGACAGGAAGATAACTATGTATGAATGCCTATGTACTGTTCAAAACTTTATGATTGTCAATTTCCATCAAGCTGTGGAAACTTAATTTTTAAAAATCAGATTTTGTCATGGTATATACACGGTTTAATTTGCATGAGATGAAGAAACAACTGTTGGAGGACACGTAGAGGGGACAATGTGATATATAATTCATGATTTATAACATTTGCTTATTTATTTCAGTTCACCAAAGGTGTTATGTTTGTATTTATGCAAAAGAGTCATACTTGCCAAAGAAATGTTCTTCTAAGGACTGCAGGAGTAAGTTAACTCTTGTCACATCTTAAAACTCTCTTCTGTCTCATTCTTTCCTGCACAATGTAAAGATGCCAGTGAAGACTAAAAAGTACCCTGGCTACCTCTGCAAATGTAATCAGGGATGCAAGATAGATCTGAACTCATGAATTTCTTGGGCATAAGAAAATCCCAGTACAGTGGATAATCAAACCTACAATTCCCCATTGCACTACTCTGTCCTTGACTTCAGCCGTGCATAGCAACTTAAAAAGAAATACAAGGATGATTAGGATAGCCTAACTGGAAAACAAAATGTTTTAAAAACGGTAATATAGGTAGTTATGGGTCAGTAGTCTCATCTGGCTGTTTTAATATAGTTGCATTTACCAACAAATGAAAACAGAATGATTATTTAGGTAAATGGCCAGGTTTGAAAAACATCACCCTAGGGAGAAATAAACTCCACTAATGCCTATACTAACTTAAAGCAAGCAAGAAAAGTATAGTCAATGAAACAATCAGCTACATTTCATTCTACGCTAATTTTATAACATCTGTGAATTTAAGATGATGTGCTGATTCAAAAATGATGTTTTGTTTCATTTTTGTTACTGTCATTAAATCATACAACTATTACGAATAGTAATAACAATAATAATAATAATTCAGTGCCACAGATGAAAGATGGAGCGGGCGTGTGGTAATTGCTCACATTATCATTACAGCTAAGGACAGACTAACCAACCAACTCCTTTATTTTTTCTTTTATCCCTCAAACCTGGCACTGCCTTTTAGGGACTAATTGTTTCAAATTTGTCACTGAGCAAATAAGTCACTGATTCTTTGATTATTAAAGGAACTTCACTGTCTTAGTCTAGGTTTTGTTCTGCTCCTCCCTTTTCTCCTTCCTTCTTTCCTGTCAGTAATGAACATCCTTTCAGAAGTGAAGGGGATTTATTCTCCTCCTCTATCAGAAATCACACTACAGTTATGCATTAACTGCAGCAGACAGATTAGGGCACTAAGTTATCTCTTAAGTCATTCATAGCCCGTTGACGATCTCCTGCATGAAGATGAATTTTACTACTCTTGCTAATAATCCATCATAGCCACTTAATTCTGGTCCTGGATTTATTTACTTTTATTCACAAAGGAACCTAAGGAAGAGTAAAACAGAAACAAAGAAAATCTAGCCACAACAACTTTTTTTTGTGTCTGTGTGTGATTACTTCCAGGTGTCTCTTAAGGAATATTTTTGCATTTCTCTGCTTCATTTGGTTTAATAAAATGCTTGCAATTATAATCAGCAAACAGCACTCCTGATTCCAGTAGTGACTGGTAGAAAAACTGTGCCAGCTAGTTAATCTGTATTCAGGTAATAACAATAATCTTTAGCAAAATCAAGAGAGTAAGAATCTTCCCTTTCCCACCTAAAAAATAAGACTCAATTCCTCTATATTCCATTCTCAATTTCTTTTTCGTAGCCTTTTCCATTTTAGTTGCATATAGCTTCCTTATCACTCTGCCCATCCTCACTAGCCAAAGCACTTTCACACATTTTACTAATCCATATATTATTTTCTTTAAACTTTCTTGTCACTTAGTCTGTTTGTGGTTATAGTGCTATAAAAGCAAATTAAATGTTAAGAGAAGCACTGCATTTTAAGATTTCTGTATGACAGAATTGCTGCTATTTTTAATCAAAAAAGTAAGAGCTGTTTGTCTTACAACACTTGATTTTAATAAAGTATAACATAAATAACTTTAGATATTAAAAGACCAACACACTAAATAAAATTAAAATATTTTTATTTTTAATAGGAAAAAATATTTTTTCCTAACCGAACAGTTCATTATGTAGATATTAGTTCTACTAACAGTTTAAGCTGATTGCTGAACATACTAAACAGTTCCTCAGCTATTGTCCAGTACTATTACTTTGTCTATAGTATAGACATATTTAAGGAGCTATTAAATTCTAGCATCTGAATTTAAGTTATCAGAAATTGCTACAGTATGTTTCTCTAGCACCCTCTAAGGAATACTCAATTCTTTTGTTCTTAACACTATGTTTCTTAAAACAGGTATGAGTATCTTTCTGAAGTACTAATTTCTTCTTCACTGACAGCCTCAAACAGAAAAGGACAGACAACATTGTGTAAAGAATACACAACATTAGGATTTTGCTTCATGACTGAAGAAAAAGTACAGACATGAATTACACTTTATAATACAACATTTGAGAAAAAAGGATTTGTGTTAAATGTGTCGTCCCCCCCCCCCCAAGTAGAATCTATACATATAATTGTATGGATTAGTGAGGCTGTGCAAGCTAGGCTGTCTTGCCATGCTGCCCACCCAGTGTGCTTAAAAGCAGCTTGAAGCCGGTTTAAAAGGAAGATGCTGCTGCCAAGGAGAGTTCCCTGCTGTGGGACTGCACAGTGGCAAAGGTGAGCCCTAGTCACAGCCCAGGCTGAACCTGAGTTTCCCGATTTTGCTGAAAAGTCCTTCTAAACACAAAGATTCTACATGCTATTTCCTCATGCCTCAGATTTCTCAAAATGTCACAGGGAAATATAGATATGTGATACTCAGTCTATCCTGTCAGAACGCGGAAAAAACTACAACTACGTAGAAAACTACAAAAAATTAAGAGATTTATCACATAGTAATTAAGTAATCCTGTTTCATGAGCAGGATAAGAGAATAAAATATAATACATAAAGTCAACTAGAAAATTTTCAAATCTTCAAATATGTCCAATTGCGTAGAAACTATAGTTATGAATTTAATTTTGTATTTTTAACATATTGGGAAATAATCTTTACAAAACTTAACCTGCATTTGTTATTTTGTTGGAAGTGTAAGTCGAAACTTTGCACTGCAAAAACTTAACTCTGATCTGCTTATGACTTTAGTGGATTACCTCAAAGGCTGAGAGAAAACAGTTTGCATTATTTTATTCTTTGCATTTGTTCAGAAGATGAAAAATGTAACTGAGAAAGCACGCCAAATAACTCATTATGACACTTCTGATTTGCTTTAGATTTCTGCATACTATTGTATATATCAAGTTTTCAAAATTACAATAGTGATCAGCATAAAATTAAGAAATGTATCCATCAAGCCAGACCCTACCTACCTAATTTTGTGTAGGTAGCAGACCTGTTCAGTTTTCCTAGTAAAATATGTCACACCACGTCACCTAAGCAGATCCAGATTAAACTACATTAATAATGTGCTGCTCTGCTAATTAAATTTCACAAAACTGTCTTAGTATAGAACCACCAGGAAGAGATGAACCAGAAAAATCTTCCAAGTCAACCATAGAATGGGAAGATTTTCTTTATGTGGAAGACGATTACAATCTCTCACAACCACGGAGGCAGCTAGCAACAAAACAAGGCATTTTTAAAAAACAGGTTATAAGCAACATAAATGCTTCCTGGCACAAAGTGTTAGCAATGACTAGAAGACTGAGCAGGTGATAGTACCTTCCAGCCACTTCTACTTTTCAAAAGGATCACTTTCACTTTTTTTTTTAAGGCTCAAACTACAGCATACATTTAACTTTTTCTTGAAAATTAACAACAGATGCAATATTTTTACTGTGTGTCCTTTCTTTTTCTGATAATTTGAGAACTATTTGCTGATGTGGTTAGATACTTGGGAAAAAACACTAAAACCCTATCATCTTGAACTCACAACTTCATCAGCAGCCTGTGGAACAACCATCATTAGGGGTCTTTCAGAATAGGTTAGATATGTACGTGTGTTAGGAAGGAATGGTGTGATTTTGTGAGGAAGGAATATTGTCTGGGGTTCATGTTTGTGGTCTGTGCTAGGGCTGTGATTTTTTTGTTCTTTTAATGGCCTTAGGAATTTTTAAAAATATTCTAATGAGTTAACAGTATATATGATCTACTGAATATGAAAATTAAGTAGTTGCACAACGGCTAAAACGGGTCTTCGAATACAACTTGAACCCACTGAAATACTCAACCAATTATTTTAAAACATGTTTAAGCTCAAAGACAATAAGATTTTTTTTGTGTGTATTAGCTTCTCCACCCACCACACTGCTGCCACAGTACAACTAGTCATTGTTTGGCTTAGATTTAGGTGGGTCTATGTTTTGCTATGTCCGCTTTTCACCATCTTTTATGTGTCTTCACTGTGTTTTCTGAGGCTCAGTTATTCCACTAAGATTTGCATGAAACAAGAGAAAACCAGACTGCAAATAGATACCTTTGCTATGAGAGTCATAAATTCTTTTAAGATTGTAAAAATGCCATGCCTTTGAACAAATTTCATTTATTAAAAAACACATTGCTCTGATGATCATGAATATGACTCAATCAGTGTACTGAACGAATTATTTTTAAAATACAATTTGGCCTTAGGTATATTCAGTTAATTATCATAAAGGAAAGAAAAAGCATCTTCATACTGCTTTACCAAAATGAGGATCTGAGAAATTAAAGAAATCATGTATGCTAAGAAGTTTCACAAGCTCCTTAAGATAATTAAATCAACGGAGAGATACAGCAGAGAAACAGGAGAAACAAAAAAGGAAGCAGGTGCAAGTTATCAGTTGTAATAATTATCTTGAATCTTCTTTTTCAATAAACACTGAAATTACTTCTCTATTCTTTATCCTGAAGAGCTTCATTTCCTGCATAAACATTCCGCACAAAACATAAACTGCTTATTAATTCAGGAGTTGCAAAAAAGGACAATAATCCTATTTAAAGTATGCCATGAGGTATATCATATTTTCAAATATCCACTAATATGTCCAGTCCTGCAGACAGCACTCATTTTAGAAACACCAATTTAGTTTTAATAGGTATTAAGTCACTTTGCTTTAGAAAACCAAGGAATATTGGAAATAAAGCAGGAACTGTCCAGACGCATGCGGTCTATAACAGCTATAAAGGAGAAACTACTTTCAAATCTTAATGTCAGAACAACTAGTCAAAGGGACACAGTACTTGAATGGCCTTGCAAACTCTCCCAAAGACAGTACCATGTGGACCTGGTAAGATGAATTAAAGCAGGAAACTTCTATACACAACCAAACTGTAAATTTGTCAGTGGAGGAAGCACGTGCAACAGTTTTTACACTGCTCTTACCTCAAAATGATTCATGCAATTTCTTCTCACTGAAATGTGATTTTTTTGAGACAGAGAGAATCCTCAATAAGTATGACAGATAGGGGCCTTTAAAACTGCACCCTCTAGAATGCCAAGAAAAAAACCAAACCAGAATTTCAAATTGCAAGACTCAGACACAACATTTCAAAACTGTTATCTATAATTAAGTGAGATAACTTGGTGAGGACAGTTGATAACTAACTGTAAAATGCAGTATGAAAAATAATATCAGCTGCAAAATAGAATGTATTGGCATATACAAGTGGACAGATTACACTACTTTTTTTTCCAAAACTTCTGTTACATATATGTTCTAGAATAGATTAAATTTAATGTTTTTTTCCAAAAAGCATGTACTTACAGCCACATCACTAAAAACTCTTATGAATATGCAACACCAGTTATAATTGTGAAGAGGAATGTAAAGTCAAACCTTATCCAGGCTATATCCTGTTTTAAGATTCTGGCCTTAAGTAAAAATGAAATTTAGTGTGAGACCACTCAACTCCTTGAACACATTCACCTATCTCATGTTACTACAGTTTTATCACACTTTTTTCATGTTTGAAACTCTTCTCGGATCCATTTCAGAATGAAATTAGAAAGGAGAACTGAACAGGAAGATGGAAAAAGTTAGTGATGAACACTCTGCACTGGCCCAATTATCTGAGGCATTTTTACTACTTTTGGTTTTTCCTTTTAATAGCAGTCAATCTACAGAGATTAACATCAAGAACAAACACTAAATCTAAAATGATCTACATCTGAACTCCTGAGAGAAAGTAAATACAGCAGCACCTCTACTTAAAATTACAGAAACTGTGAAAGATGGTTAAACAACCAACTAATAAGAACATTTAACTCGTGGTCCTGGACCACACAGTATGTTTTGCTTATGACATTTATAGGAAGTCAGTAGCAGGCGGACTTCTCAACAACACTAAATGATTTCTCCTGGAACTGACAGACAGACATCAAATTTGCTACAATCTGTGCAAAGCAGCTGTTCTTGAATGTAACCTTGTATGCCTGGTACAGTCACCAGGAAAAACAATCAAGGGCTACGAGCCAAGGGCATGTTGTTTCAGTAGGACCTTCCGTATTACGGCCAAAATTTGTGGAAGCACCATCTGTTCAGACAACAGAGAATATAATTTTTCTTTGCTTGTTTGCTCCCTTCCAATTCACAACTTAATGTTTTCTTGACCTACGACATTACAATATGACTCTGGATTTGCAATGTATGCACCCCATAAAATAAGGAATGATGTTACCTTCTTCCAAGAGTTTTGCCTTATCTAGCTCATAGTAGGGAGCAATACTATAAATTAAACGCTAAACACACTAAAAGTTATTTACAATTTAAAGCATAGGAATGTTTCGTTGTACAAATCCCAGTAATGAAATCCACACAAATAAGTTCCCTAGCTTGTTCCTCAAAAATTAATGCTACAGCATTTATTTATAACTACAGGTTCTTTTTGAAAAGACTAATAATAGCAGACTTTCATGACATCTCTTTGGAGAGCACGGACATAGAAAATGTATAAGCAAAAAGAAATGTTTGGCTCAAAGCCTGGTTAAACCACAATACTGTGAGTGAGAACTAAACTTTCAGATGAAACATACACTTTTTTTCATAGTACAGTTAAATTCATTGTACAAGTCAGGCTATATTTTTCAAGTCAGCAATTTGGAAAAGCATTTTCCTTCAAAAGTAAACCAAAAAGCAATAAAATGATTACTATTCAAACTAGCTGATATCTTTCTTACAGTGTTGGGAGAAAATTACTTTTTTGACAAATGCTCTAAGAACTTGCATGAGAGTACGAAAAAATGGCATGCTATGGAACTGAAGCTAATTTAAGATTTATAAAAATAATGTTTTTAAAAGGTTTAGACACAATTAGCGAAACCAACAGGTGTTCTAAGAGTTAAGGTGTCAGGTCCAGAAGGAAAAAAAAAAAAAAAAGAAAAAATAGAAAAGAAGAAAGAAAATCTACCATTCTAGAAATAAGTGAACTTCCACAATTTCCAAAGAAAATAACAAGTGGCTAAGGCATCAATCACCTGGACACATTATTAGCGGCACATTAAAAAAAAAATTAAATGGCTACATTATTTGGTCACTAACACTCAGCAAAACTCCTACTGAAAACAATGTTCTGTTTTCTTTTGGTTTTCCTAGGAAGAATAACAACTACTACTAACAGATTCATGAGTCCAAATCAAACTCATGTCCAAAAAAAAGGAAAAAAAAAAAACTAAGGGAAACTCCTTAATTACTTTTCTTCAAACTTAAGTATCTCAGGAAGAGGCACTTCAAGGCTGCTATTCCTAAGTGAGAATTCTGCAGTTTGAATTTTGGGGGAGACTTTCATGGCAACACCACTACCCCATCAAGACATTCTTATTTTCAAGTCGTCCTTTTACTTTCGTGACAATTTCTCTAAGGTAACTGTAGTTTCGATAACATAGATAAGATACACAAATCGTATAACATTTTATGAATTACATATTTGCTAATAAAAAGCTGTATTTTAAAGTATGCAATTATAATATAGTTATAATAGAGTACCAGAGATGGAAAAGCAGACAAATACTCTTTGAGAACTACAAGGACATTGCCACAGCATGCAGGATGCAGTCAGAAAAGCAAAAGCCCAGCTGAAAATGAAATTAGCCAGAGATGTCAAAAACTACAAGAAAAGGTTCTTCAGGTATGCAAACAAGCAGAAAAAAAAGAAAAATACTGGCCCACTGTTATATAAGAGAGGTGAATTAGTCACCAACAACGCTGAAAAGGTGGAATTCTCAACATCTTTTTCACCTCTGTCCTTACCAGCACTGTTGGGCCCAAGACCTGGGGAACAAAGTTACTTTTTCCTGACATAACCACACTGAAAGGAGCCGAATGTGTTAGCATAACAGCATCCAAACTGAAAATATTCATAACTGAAATACATAAGAGAACATTTTTAAAGTGGTCTGACGATTTTGTAAAATGTTAAGCATTATCTTCACCTTTGAGTTCAAGACTTTAATGCATTATAACCTTGTAGATATGCATCCATTTTGCTTTCTTCCTGCCTTCAATGTCTCATATATCAATAATTAAAACTGTATATATGAAGTATAAGACATTTAATAATCATACACTCACTGTCACAGTAACATGCTGAAATATAACTTTTTTTCTTCGTAAGGTATGTCGTGTATCTTCCTGCAGAGAACTATGCATAATCTATTTCTGCCATTGGTATTACTATGCACACAGTATTTTCTGTATGCAAATATGTTTGTATGTATTCTTATAGGCTAGAACTTCAGTCTTTCAGTATTTCAGTCTTTCTGGGGTTAATACACCTATGTCAAGACATTGTAATGTGTACAGTATCATTTTCCATTTTAGCGGGAAAAATATCAGTGATTTGAGCTGTATGGTCCCCATAACACTGGAGGAAAATCATGCACATAAAAGGCTGCAGAGGAAGAGACAAAGGTGAAGAAAAAAATCCAAACAGAAACTTAATCCAAGAAATATTGAACCTGTGTGTTCACAAATAGAAGGAACAACTTAGGAAATATGTAAACACCCACTGCTTTTGGTTATGGATATCTGCTGACAAATGGTACATCCAGTTTTCTCTCTCTCCATTAGTACTGGCTGCTGTGGTTGAGTCATGTGACAACTGCAGCTTTTCCGTGGCTGATTTCATCCCCAATCCTTCACACAACAGCTAGATTTGATCTCAGATGAGACTGCGGCTACAAGTTTTGTGTAGTTCACAACATATGTTTAAACCTAGTGTTTGAATTACAAAAGAATAAATTATTTCTATTATGGGGTTTTATTAACAATTTTTAAAACTCTTGATTAGAAGACTTGTGTAAGTGTAGTGATAATTTCCTACTAGACATGACTTTTTAACCATTCATTCAACTGGCAGACAGAAATAATATGTTATTTGTACTTTTCCATGTTGACACCTTCTTGTCCCCACTAGAGGAAAACATCACTTTCACATACACAGAATAATTTTTTAAGGAATGTAAATTATTAGTATTATATCTCATATGATTTGGGCCTGAGACAGAAAGTAACTACTTGCTGCAATCCTACTATTGTTATAATTTCCATATAAATTTTGGAAAACCTGAGGCATGTATTTCTTGTTCTAAGTTCAATATGAGCAGTCTCCTCCAGCATAAGTAGAAAAAAGTTTGCCTTGTTCAACAGAATTAAACCCAAAATTCAGTCCTAACTAGATCTTACATTTATCTGCCTTAGCTACTGGATGTATTGTCAAAACACTCAAGGAAAGGAAGATCCTACAGATAACAAGAGTCACTAAAATACACTATTGAAAAAATAAATAACAGGAAGTAAGCACTTTCCTAACTGTAAAATGTGCAAATATACTGAAAAATGTGTAAAACATTTACCGAAAAATTATTCTGCCTGAAACCACAGTTATCCAGTATTTCAGAACATGTGGGGAAACCAAACCTCTGTAAATTGTATGGGAATCTTCTCATACATTTTAAAAAAATTTAATGTAATATGCTTTCCATAAACAACAGTACTCATCTGCAGATGTGTATGTATTACACAGAAATTTTACATCTAGATTTAGAACCAAACAGAACATTTTCACAGCTGGGCTGCGAAAGGCTAAAAGGATATGCACATGGAGTAAGGAAGGAGAGAAAAGCTAGAAGCACCATAATCAACATAAAAATTCTATACCTTTTTAAATTAAATGGTCAAATTCTGACCATCTTTAAAGTAGTTAATAATGCATTCTGGGGTCTACGTTATTATGTAACCACCCAGCTGTTATTAGATTGCTATTGTGAACAAAGAAGAGAAACTGTGAGTTTAAATCACTATTTATTTCCTTTCACAGTTCATTCACTGGGCAACAACCAGCTAACGGTTAGGATAAGTACCAGTAACATTTCTTTTGTCATTCCTAATACTAACCCCAGTCAGGCAAATTGCTCTACCAGGTTTTTCTCTAGCAGTCAGCTACAATCAACCCTTTTTAATAGCAGGTTTTTATGTTGGGGCTGTTGAGAGATAAAACTGGGATGAAGTATAGATTACAGATGATTAGAAAGACCAAGAACATTTAAAAAATAATACTAATACAATTAATATTATTTCCAAAAGCATTGCCAGAGTATTCAAAGTAAGCAACAGTCCGACATACTGAAGAAGATCTTGTCTCAATCTTTTTTAAGTGCTGCATAATTTTTTTGAGGAAATAAGAAATCTTACTAGACAGAAATAATAACCACATTAGCTGATTTCATCCTTCTTCCAAAACTCATCCTCTTTTCCCATTTCAAGTAACAGAAACAAGTTCAGACAATAATTTTCATCTTGCTTTTATCCACAAAAAAATTATACAGAAATTATGTCGATATCACTTCAATCACTAGCTGAATCCAAATATACTTGTTTTAGTAAGTTCTTAGACCTTTTACTATCCCTAAGCAATAATGGAAATTCAAAGAAATAAACAGAGTGGGGAAAATAAGTAAATTCCAGATAACTAAGGGTAGTGTTATTTTAAGGTCAGATTTTGTGGAGAACTATTGAAAAATGACTAAAACATGTAAAGGATTTTTGTTTGTTTCCTACATTATTATGATGAAACGTTGCAGACTCTTTCTTCAAAGATTTCAAATTGATAGTTCCCATAGGATGATTAATATGGGAAATATAAACAGAGAAGGCACAGTAATGGGACTACTACAGCAATTTGAAAGATGCAAGATTTATTTTGTTAATATGTTCTCCATTCAGAAGAGGAACTGCATTTAATGACTCTTGCATTTTTATTTCTGCAGTTTCTTTCCACAGACCTCTGAATTCTGTCAAAGGCATTCAATGCTGAAATATATGCAGCTGAGCCTGGAATAAAAGTGAGGTCTGCATATGTCAATCTAGAAAGCACATAAGTAAGTTCCCTTTTACATAATTAATACTGTAGTTCAGTTACATCTGAAAATGAGATTATTACGAAGAACCTAAAAAATAAAAGAAAGTTAGAGAGATGGACTCCTCCATATATATTGAAAGTATCTCATCTAAGAATTTTGTTTATCTCTAAAATTTATTTAATAAAACAATTGTGTTAAGTTAGTTTTTCATATTCTGGACAATGTTTTTTCTGAATGTAGTAGTAACAAACTACATAAGAAGTCAGTAACTTCTGTTAAAAAAATCCCACACCAACATATTCTGCTTTTGATTGCTTCTGTCTGATCTCCTCTACATTTTCCTGCTTATCCTCCCCCTTACCCCTGCTCCCTCCTCTAATCTAATTGTGAACTCCAGGTATTCACTCCAGAAATAGAGAACAAATCAACTTCTTTTAAGGCAATGTCAAAATACTATACTATAAAAGGCCTCTTCGCTTGAGCATAATATGTATCAGTACTCAATATACTGAATCAAATAGCTTCTGCTTTCTATTATTAAAGATAGACTCTTTCCACATACAATGCAACATCTGCTATTTCACAATACTCCAGAAAAATATTAATTTCCATAATAAATGCCACAAGATAACAAGACACTTCTTTTCACATATTTCTTCGTCGAGATTAGAAAAAAATGCAGTTCTGATGGTCTGTCAATAAAATATGTTTTTCCCTTGATTACCATGGCATACGCACTGGAATTTAGATTGTATCATTTCCATTCGCAGACACTACAGACTCCTTTACAGGATTAGTTTACACCTTCTTCTCTTTATCACTGATAAAGCAGTGGCCAGTTCAGAAGAATGTGTCTTATATTTCAAGTATTTCCATGTTGATAGTAAGTTTGTAACTCAGTTATTAATAATTGAAGTTAAATGTCAAGATTGATAGCTTGGCTGATTTCAACTCATAAGTAATACAAAGTGGATTAACTAAACTGCTAAGGAAACCACCACTGAACACCATCTGCCAGCCTGGTCAATAACTGATCGCTTTTTGCTCTTGACTTCAAACTAGTGTTCTCCAAGCTAGGTCTAGAACTTGAATCAGAAAAGTGTTCCAGCAGTGTTCCTCAGGGGTCGGTAATGGGTCCAGTCCTGTTCACCATATTCATCAACGACCTGGATGAAGGGACAGAGTGTACCCTCAGCAAGTTTGCTGATGATACAAAGCTGGGGGG
>VZSC01005312.1:313-15810 GCA_013398225.1 Steatornis caripensis | reverse complement strand
GTGTTGTTTTTCCAGCAAATATCAGGGTGGTTGAAGTCCCCCGTGAGCACCACGGCCTATGACTGTGAGGCAACTTCCAGCTGTCTGTAGAAGGCCTCGTCAAGTTCCTCTTCCTGATCAGGTGGCCTATAGTAAACACCCACAACAGTGTCACCTGTATTGGCCTGCCCTCTAATTCTTACCCATAGGCTCTCAACTTGTTCTTCACCCACCCCTAGGCAGAGCTCAACACATTCCAGTTATTTATTTATTCCAGTTATTTATGTATTTATCCAGTTATTTATTTATCCAGTTATTATTATTTACCCAGTTATTTATTATTATTTACCCAGTTATTTATTTATTTATTCCAGTTATTAGCATTCTATGCTAAAAAAAACCTATGGCTATCTCTGAACAACCACACAAGATATTCAGAATACCTGGAAATGAGAATAGTAGTTAAACCTAGATCATTTCAAGAAAATCATGGCAGAGTTCAAAGATGGCTGTATCAAAGGCAGAATGTGCCTATGAATGATGCAAAAGGTTGAGACACACTTAATCTAAAATCATCATCAGTGAATTTTTAAGGAAAAATTACCGGTGGTTCCTGAATTAACTAATGCACATGTGAATTTACATCAGTTAAAGTTAACAAAGCAGAGCAGAGCAGGAAAACATGAGATTTGAGCAGTAGTGGAATCGAGTCTGAGGTGGTAAATGGGCGTGCTAAATTACTAACTGTAATCATTACTGAATAGTTTAGATTCATCTTTGAATGATAACACTGTCAGAAAATTTAATGGAAATTACAGCAAGTATAGTAGATTTCACAACTAATGAAACTCCAAATTAATTCCATTTTGACCAACACTTTTTCAAATAGCCAGAGTTCATGCTTCAGTCAGGCTTCAAGATGAACAAGATGGGCTCGGAAAGCTTAAACTAGGTTCAAGTGCATCTCTGAGGGGAAAAAATTAGATATTATCTTTTCCTAGCAACAACATAAAGGCTTTGATATGATACTCAAAATGAAGGAATACAAGGACATATGTATTTAAATGTCAGAAAATAAGACAGTAGTGGAGTACAGAATCTATGTGTAGGAAGGATTAGAAATGTCTTCAGACAAAGTAAACACCATTGGATGATCATCATTAGTTCTTTTACATCCATGAGTTTTCAGGCTTTGGCAGTTGCTCTGTTAAAACAGAGCAATTCACAAACTGAACTTAGCTGTTAGCTGCTAAGATGAGACATACAAAGTCCTATTGGAGGAAGGGGTGACCAGAAATCTACAGAGCAATGACTTGCACATCAGGTTCCAGACTTACAAATGCTCTTCCCCAAGCCACACATTTTGCAGGCCACAAAGAACTCTGAAATCTGTTGTCAGAAGCCTACCTATTTTTCAATCTAGTTTAAGTTCTTAATTGAAAGGCATTTAATCACTTGTTTATAAGAAAGTTGTTTGACAACAGAACAATTACCACTTGGAAAACTTGTCAGGTAAGATCAAAGGAAAGAATAAAACTCTTCATCATGAGGAACATGTATACAGAAGAGGAAGAACAGTTGAGGGGAGAAAGGAAAAAAAACGTTCACTCCTGGAAAACAACCTTACTGTCATGAGAGAAATAAAATAACAGCTCAGAAACTGGAAGCATTTAAAAGCAAATGAAAATCACAAGGGAAAGTTGGAAAACTTTTCTTCTGGAGGAATTCGAACAACTCTGTCAAATGGTAAAGAAAAGGTGCCGTTTTTCCAAATATATATGTAAAAAAATTAAATAAATTCCATCTATTAATATATAAGAACAGAAATTATCATTAAACTCTAGCAAAAATAACCCTGTTCATGTTATTTTGAAAATACTAATTCTGAAAAAGAGGGTCACAAACCTTCCAAATTGGAAAAGAGGTTTAGAGGTTGCTTATGGAAGTAAAAGTATTGGCTGAAAATACAGAAGTTATGCCTAACATCTCTTTAATTCAGAGGAAGACTCTATTTAGAAATAGCTTTTCTCATTGTAATACTTCCGAAACTTTTCGTAAAAAACAAACACACACAGCAAATTAAAAAAAAAAAAACTTTCAAGGACTTACTTTTTCTGAGGCTATTTAACTAATATTTAATTTTATTCTCGTATGTGCCACATTCTGATTTTTTTCTGAACTTAGACTAACAGCTTTAGCAGCACTAGCCTTTATACAAAAACACTCTCAGGTTGCTTAGAATCTGTTTTATTATCTACCAGTTTCTTTTTCAGTGTTATTCAGGAAGAATTTAGAAAGACTATCCATCAGTGCAAAAGCCATACTACTTTACATGAAAAACACATTTTCTCCAATGTACAAGATAGTTGCTATTAATAACTTGTGTGCCACAAGTGCATTTTAGAACACTTACTACTAATTGGTGGACACTAAGGATTAATCTGGGAACATGTAGGAAAATCAGCTTCCAATGATTCTCAGGCTCTTAGAGGTTCTTTTTCAAAGGGATATGTACACAGTAATAGCTGCTTCCAGGAAAAAAAAAAAAGCCTGTGTCATGGTCAATTGGTAGGAAGGGAAAGTCAATCTCATAACAAAATTTCTATCTAGGCAAGTTCTCAAATGCATATAGCCTTGAGAAGTAAGGAAGTGATTTTTTTTATTTTCTCTCTTGCTCAAATGTTGAGGAGGTTAAGACAGACAGCATAGAGCATTGAAATCTCCTTTCATGTTCTTGTTCTGTGTTCTCCCACAATTTATTTGCTTCTCATGTCAATTTGAAGTCAAGGACAAGCTTTCAAAAGAAAGTGCTACACATTTCTCCTCTCCCCCGGCAATAAACAAAACTAAACCACTCTTCTTCACTAGTATACACATAGGCACTATGCTGATTATATGGTTACAAAGGTTGCAACCGGGAGTTAGCTTTGAATACAGAGGGACTTAGAAAGTTACAGTGAATTGTTTTTCTTCCCTCCAAAATAAATGCAATCATACACTTGCACATGATGTTATTTGTTGCTTATTTTTTTCACAACTACAATTACAAACATAAATATCTATTATTAATGTTACCATAATTCATTCATTAAGTATATTCCCACACAATATACTTTGACAAGTAACCACTAAGTACTTGGCAACAAATAAGATTAAAACATAAATATTTGATATTTCAGAGTAGAGAGCTTTCTAACCTATTACAAAGCAATTTCCCAACTCCATATATTGTGTAAGAGAAGTACACCGCACACTAGTCATGCTACCAGATACTAGAAATAGCTAGTAAGTGAAAAAAATGTTAGGATGCTGTTAAGACACTAAACCCCAATAATTTTAAAGTAAAATAGAAAACTGGCAAGTACACCATAAAAATGACAGCTTTGCAAGATAGAGAACCAATGTTGTACTTAATGCAAGCATGCTACGCTAAAAATGCACATTGAACTGGTGTAAACAGTTGCAGTTCTTTTCAGTGATCACATCATTTAATGCCTATATGATTAAGATATTTCAATAAATAAAATCTAGGGTCCCAAGTGATATTTAACTCATGTTTGAAGCAACTCATCTTTAAAGCAAACTTAGATTTTGAGTTTTCTCTTCTTCCTCCCTCTGCTTTCTTTCGAGGCAAGAAAACATGATCAAAAATGTTTATTGAGAATATTAAAAAGGGAAGAAAGCCAGTGCATAGGCAGAAAGAGAAGAAAAAATGTACTGTTATGCTTTGCTCAGTTAAATCTATGGAGACAGACCTCATTTTAATTCTTTCAATCGTTCTTGGACACCTGACATCAATAATACGTCAACAGTACCATCACATTCAATAATATTATTCTGATGTAACTTCATTAAATTCTGATCTATTATTATTTACAGAAAAATGGAAATTCTTTCTGGAATTAAAGAGGTTCTAAACAAAAGCCAATAATACATATAAATTTGTAAAAGGGAGTTTCCAACAAAACCCTAGTATGTATTGGTGTGATCCTAATTAAAAGGTAATTTAAAAATTATTTTTCCCTAAGTTTTGACATTGACTCTTTTGTTTAACATGTCCCTTACTGCAGCTTTTAAAACATAAATAACACAAATATACATGTAGCTAGTCTCTAGTACATTCATCAATGTATTTATTACCTTCATATATCTATAATAAAAACTGCAATTTATTTTTCACATTTAAAGTATGTTTTTTCTTGCCAAGAGTAGTTTTCTTTAAGAGAAAAACTGTATGTCTATTCCTAGCCTCTTTTGGCATCACAATACTAGAAGTTACCACTTAGTTCAATGTTGAACAAGTAGAGTATGCAGGCAAGCACCACATATATGTAAATTAACATCGTACTAAAATATACAAGAGTTACTTTTTAATAGTAATACCTTTAGGATTCACAGATGTTAATAAGCACTTTAAAAGGTCACTCAGCTTAAAATCATTCTTGTTCAAGTTTCTAAGAAAGCCTGAAAAAGGTACGTCAAACTGTCCAACTCCTTCTTGATGTCTGTCATAGCAAGCTGACACCAGGCACCACTGGTAGGGAAAAGTACTCATTAGCCGTAACGCTTAAAACTGACATTATCTTAAAATACTCTCAGGCATCCTACTGCCTGCACATAATACCAGATTTATACCCACAGTTAAACCTCTGCAAGCAGATATGAAGTTAGAAATTTAGGGTGCAGTTCACTACTTTTTGGGTACTGTGTTCTACATATGCATTAGAATGAAATGCAGCCCCAAATCATTTACATTCAACACTGAAGAAGCAACATAAGTAATTACACATCTAGTGAAGTTCCCTACTGTAAAAATTCTGAAAAAGAATCCACATAAGGAGAAAATACACGTATAACATTGCACAAAATTTCTCAAAACTTTTTTTTTTGTTGGTTGCACATCTTTATTCTTTCTATTCCTGTATTAGTCAATTAGTTGCTAACAATGATTTTCATTCAGTGGTTACATTCTACATCACTATACTTCAGTAGGTACAAATGTGCTTTCCTAAGGGGGGGCAGAACAGAAAAGTTCCTGGTAGACTCACAGACATCGGAGACCGACTTCGAGAAGTATCTCGTTTATATGAACACTCTCATATACAATGGGTTTTTTGAGCTATGTTGTCTATTCAACCTCTTTTTCTATGTAAGTTTGCTATAGTTGCAAAGAAACACTAAAAGTATGGCTTAACTGCAACTGATTCAAGCATTGGCTTGCGGAAAAAAATTGAAAGGTAGCAAGGAAAACGGAACTCTTTTTTTGAGTGATGTTAATCTAAATGTCATTATACTTATCAGTACTCGCACTGATAGCCTGCTTACTGGTTTTTTGAAGTGTTTAAGATAGAATTTCAATAAAGCAATACTAAAACTTCATACAGAATACACATACTTTCTGATCACTTACATTAAAAAGTGTTAACACAGTACAGAGAAAGTCTTTCTGAATGGAGATCTACCTCATGAAAAGACGAAAAAAATAGTGGTGCAGTGAGGCTGTATAGTCACTCGCGTACACTGTAGTTAGGAAGAGAAAGAGAAAGAAGCTGAAACATACAACCCATATCAGAGCAAAAGGAGAAAGAAATTTGACGGCTTCTTACCAATAGAGGAGCCAATAACTTTGGAATATCTTTGAAAAGCAGCACTGTAGTGTAAGTCATCTACAAAAAGGATTCTGTTTGGATAAACTTCAAACTAAAATTTGATTCATGTGATAGGCAACTCATTTCACCTGACTTGCATCCTTCAAGAGTCAGGTGGTGATAGTCCTGCCTTTATTTCTCAATTCTGGCTGTTTCAGTGTCTCTCTACCTTCCTGTTCTTCACCTGCTGCAGAACTTACACACACATTTCCCTCCTTCTCCTTCCCAATGCATACATTTTGCTGGTTTCATTGATTGCTTTCCCTAAGGCATTTAGGATTGCAGAAAAGCAAAGCAGGGGTGTCAGAATATGTGTTATTCTCTCAGAATATTCTCTGCAGTCCTAAAATGCTTCTTATAGAAAGATGTCTGCTGTATTTCATTTGTCTCCTCATGTGGCGTATAGCAATTTTTAAGGCTCTAAGGTTACAGCATGAAATACGTATTTTTGTCATAACATTTTGGAATATTCCATGTACTGGACATGGAAAAGCATAAGAAAAGGCAGTAGTTAAAGCCACGCACCAGTTACTTATTTCTGGTCTTGGTATTACATGTAAAAGACAAAACCACTTCAAACTACACCTACATGACGTATTCTATAGAATCAAGAACTAATCTGTAGGGTTTTTTCCCCCTAGGATTTGCTGGTAACACACAACCCAAGTTACCAAAAAAAAAAATTTACTCCATTTCTTAAACTCAATGCTATGTTGAGAGATAAACATACACGTAAGATTAAAAGTTTAACAGTCAAAAACAATAATGAGGATTGCAATTGTGGTGTGCTTAAGCAAATGCTATTTTCTTAGTTCGTGAAAATTCTTTCTCTTTACTTTTATAGAGTTGCTCCTGAGTTGAATATGAACAAAGGTATAGTTTCACTTGAAATGAGAAATTTAACCCTGCTCTAAAACTGTATCACAGTAATAGCTATTATTATTTTGGAAAATTACCTAAAAGTTTTCAGCAATGCATTTGAAAGCATTACCCTCACCACCATGAGGAGGACATATTTTTGTGTACCTCGGAAGATATTTCTGAAGAAAATACTACATTATATTTTCAGTTATAGAGACTACATTCCTTTTATTCTTTTGCATTTATTCATATAAGAAAGTAATATTGCTGAAATCTATAAATTAATATGCTATACTACATGTTAAAAACATTTGTGTTTACAAATAACCTCTTCAGAAAAGCAACTAAGTACACTAACTATTCTATAGCAGAATAGTAACTCTGAAGACTTTTTACTCTTAGGGCATGAATCATGTTAACCGTCTTCTGCATAATTTGTTGGGTGTTGATTAAAGGTGGTCCTGCAGCCAAAGATGAAGTCAAGTAACCTTGTTAAAGAGAGAAGATGATTAAACCATATGCACCATACTTTTCCTCACTTCACAGCACTTGCTTTCAGAATATGTAAATACCTCTTCAGAACGCTACATTTCGAACCAAGTATGAGAGTCCACTGGAAAATTGTACATAACTAACTACAGATGTTAAGGAAAGATGACCATGTGATTCAAGTATGCTTAACTTGAATGAAATTAATCTAAAGAGATTGCTAGAAAAAAATAAGCATGGAAGAAAACAAACTGAAAAAATCTGTATGTAAAATGAAATATCCAAAAGAAAGTTGTACAAATTATTATTAAATTCTTGTCTTTGAGGCAGTTTGAGTTCTGAATTTATAGTGCTTTTTTTGATACACAATGATCATAAGATGTCTTGGAGCAGTCTACTTTCACTGCTGCTCACATCTGAAAATAGTCGTTTACTATGCAAATATTTCATTGAAAATTTTGTAAGAAAGCACTTTGAAGCTTCTAATCCTGAATTTAATATTTCAGTCTTGGAAGTTTATAGCAAAACTCCCATTACTGCTATTTAGATTTTTTGTTATACAAAATAAAAACAAAAGTTAAACCATATTTCCCTTTGGAAGAAAACCAACACATTTTGTTTCAAATTTGGGGTTAACAAAGGAGTGTTACTGAAAAGTGTGTCTGCTAGCTTTTTAGAATCCTTTATCTGTTCATAACAAAGGAAAGACAAGTATTTTCACTCCCTTGATTTCTTAATAAGTTCAGGATCAAGTTTTAAATTTACTTACGATTTTAATCAGATTTTCTCATTAAAAACACAGCTATGCTACAAAACAACCTTGTGTCCTTTAGACAGGCAAGAATAGTACCAGTAGAATATAACAGAATTATGTGTTAGTTTTGTTTTTAACATTCAGTGCAAGTTTCATCAATATTCTTTTTTTAGTAAATATATATGAAAAAAATCTGTGGTGTATGTTTAAAATTTTGCAGTACATTTGGAAGATGCCTAACTTCAAAAGAAAAATTTCGTATTTGTGTTCCTGTATGTTTTTTCATCCAAGAGATTCTGAGACAGCTGATCTATTTTTTCAACCTTTATGTGAGGAAGGACATTTTGCCCATGTACAGAATCAACTTAAGCCAT
Source organism: Steatornis caripensis (assembly GCA_013398225.1). Classification (NCBI taxonomy): domain Eukaryota; kingdom Metazoa; phylum Chordata; class Aves; order Caprimulgiformes; family Steatornithidae; genus Steatornis; species Steatornis caripensis. The sequence goes on along the minus strand of VZSC01005312.1, from coordinate 7,705 downwards.
ATCTAAAATTCAAGCTTCTGTCTCATAATGAAAGAATTATTCTCAGCTCCAGGATTGATGATTACTGACGAAGACGTGATCACTGCATAGTAGAATAATCTAGGTTGAAAGGCACCTTGGGAGGTCTCTAATCCAACCTCCTGTTCCAAGGAGGGTCAATTATGAGCACAAACCAGATTCCTCAGGGTTTTATCCAACAAATCTTGAAAAATACCAAAGAAGGAAACAGCACTTCTCTAGGCATCCAGTTCTAGTGTTTGACTTGAAAAAGGTCTCTTACATTCAGTCCATCAAGACAGGTGAGGTCTCAGGACAGACCACTACAATACTGCAGTTGCTACTGGCCTCTGGTAGAGTATAACTCATTAACCTCTATCCTCATAACTTGGTTTTCCAACCAGTTTTTTACTCATCTAGTTTGTGTGCCATTACAGACCATGAAGTCATAACTCAGATACAACGTCACAGCTTACAGCATCAGCTTTCCACAATTCTTCTACTTACATATGAAAAGAGTGTTGGGGAAGAGAGAAATAGAGGAACAGAAACAACCTTTTTTTTTTTTTTCTTTTGTTGGGGGAGATGCCCTAGTCCTTTCTGTCTACATCTCTTAAATACCAGGCTGTATGATACTAAAAATGGTCTTGGTCTAAGAACTGAAATCAAGTCCCATACTTGTAACAGTGAGATTCCTTACCTTGCCCCATGATGGCATCTGGGTACATTCTGATTTTAACTTGAAAATATCTGAAAGGTTTGTTAGTTGAATTGAAGAAAGAAGGAGTGGAAACAATAATTAAACAACCTCTGTGCAACAGGCAACAGAGCACTGAGGACAAACATCTCCGTATTTCTCATTAGAATATTCCAGACCATAAGTGAACTGTAAATTTAAGATTTTGGATAGAATAGTTGAAAAGTTAACTCAAATTCAGCAGCCTTACTAAGTTAAATGGGTTTGTGATTTCTATTTTAACAATTAGTATTGACCAATAGTTACCATGAGCTGGCTTTAACAATGCAGTTAAGTGTCTCCTGGAGGATACAGGGATAAAATTGCTTCATTAAACTCCGTCAGGACATTGACACTTGCAGTATATTTTCACCCTCTTTTGATTTAAGTAACAAGCATATGTTATATACAAGTGCAAGTAAATATACAAGCTGAATTCCTACAGTATAACTTCCTTCTAGACTATTTTGTACTTTCCAGGCAGCCCTGTTCTATAGCGATCTAAAGATTGCAGTTAACAGTGTTTATGAAGTGTGTTGGCAAAAACAATTTCCTTCACATTAATCTCTAGCTTTCCAACACTGAACAGAAACTGTTTAAAATAATTTTATTTTTGTAATTTATTTCTGTAGCATTTACCAGTATCAAAACATTGCCACGCGCATATTTTTAAAAAAGTTATTAAATGTGCACAGGACAAAGGAAGAACACAAAACGGCACAAAACCATACAAGCACACAGAAGCACCAAAATATTAATACTCATATGCTTTCTTCTTATGGCATAACATTTGTCCTGGTGGCCAACAGAAGGCCATGAACTGCACAAGGGACACTATTAGCTGGAAACACTTATTGATGGGTTCCAAATATTTAGACATGTAGATAATGTGCTGCATCAGCAGAACAAGTTACTATAGTAGTCAGCAGTTTTAACAAACATGTTTTCTCCAAATGAAATAGCAGCACCCAATCTACAAATTAATGGATATTACATCCTGCAACCTGCACTATGACAGACTAAACTTATATCAAAGTCTATCCAGCTAACCATACTACATACTGGTAAATAGTGGCAACGGTGGGGTTTTGCCCACATTTACATTTAAGTGAATGAGAGGAGCTATTATTAGGTCTTTACACAATTTTTGTTTGAAAGAAGCAATACACTGAACAAAAATAAAATAATCTAGAAAACAATCAGTAGAAAAATGACATGCTGAGTAATAAGCAACAATGATGCTGATTTTTTGAAACTAAAGTTGTTAACATTTATTCATAACTATTTTTAATAGAAAAATAATGCTACATGCACAGGTGAAATTGCATGCTCATAGATATGGAGTGCTTCTTTTGGAACCATGGTGTTAAAATTTAATTATGCAATAACTGGAGTGGGCATTTTGGTCTGAACTAGAAAATGATGTCTAACCATTCCCCTTCTCTCAAGACCTCACCTATATGAAATCATAGGCATCCATACAATGACGCTTTTTTCAAAACAGGCCTGAAAGCATGTGAGGAGAATAATCAGATGCTATTGGTTATTTTGTTTAACACTGCCTGTATCTCTGTGCAGGTGTCCAACTGCATGCAAGCAACTTGGTCCAAGATGAATCTAGACATGAGATCGGAATCATAATCTGAAAGAAGAAAATAAGATTAAACTAAGGAGATACTAAAGGGAAAAAAACCACATCTTAGTTTCTTTCTATCTTTTCTATTCAGTATCATTCAAAAGAGGGCTTGTTTGGCTTTTTGTTGGATTTTGCAGGGGGTGGGGTTATGGGGGGGTTGTTTAGTTTCAGATTGGTTTGTTTGGGTTTTTTTTTTTTTAACTCATTAGGTTTAGCATGATCCTACAGCAGTTATGGTCAAAAAGTTATTCTCATTTTCATCTAAAGAAATTATTTCCCTTCTCATCCAATCAAGCACCTGCAGAGGTGACAAACATTTAACCTTGGCTATACTGCAGCTAAACACAAAGATGACACCCCAGATGGCTTTGAATGTAGCTTAATATTTCAGGCAACTATAATCATGTCACATCTATGCTAAACATAGTAATTTTTCAGACAGCTTCTATGTTAATTTAAAAGGATAGTTCTAATCTTCAGATGGATCTAGATGATAACTATATCTAAAATCTTTTTCTTCTATCAATCTATTTTATGAAGACACAAGTCCCAGTCGCAGGATGCAGCTTATACAGCTATATATCCTCCAAAGTTTTACGTTAAAGATTGGCTCATTATACTGTTACAAAGAAAGTATATATCACAAAGGCTTCCCAAATGAGCATTATCTTTCTGCCAAAAAATATGATTCCTTAAAAGCTTAGAAAGAAGTGTTATGAATCTCTAAAAGCAACTCGGACATACTAATTTTTAAATACAGACATAAAGACCTGCCAATTTGATAATAATTAAGAGATTATGACAGTATCAACTGTGGGACTACCAGCCTCATTTCTTACTTATGCCCTAACAAAACCCCTTAGTAAAAAAAACCCACACACTTTTTGTCTTTCATCAGTTGCCAGTCACAAGCTTGTATTAAACATAATGAAGCTATACAACTAGATGAGATATAATTTTATGGAGAGAAATTTTGAACTCGGCCAGGGTAAAAAAGCCCCAAAACTCCATAATCTTCTCTTTCCACACAAATAGCAACTGCAGCAATCAAAGAAAAACTATTTAGTGAAGCCTTTCTCCATAAACTCAACTTTGATTCAAGGAACCTGACATAATTATCATTACTGATCTGCAAAGTACAAATTTAAGTCCATAGAACTCTCCAGATTCTTTTATTTCCTTTCTTAATTGGACGTTACCATTCTCTCCTCTTAACTCTCTTCAAGCTTGGGTAGATCCAATTTTGCATTTGTTTGTCCATTGTTCCTCCTTGAACAGTAAGTGTTTTGTTCAAGCTTCTGAAGTTTAATTTCAGTCCTGGTAACCAGAGCATGGATAGCATCCTTCCCCTCTCATCCTCTGCCCCAATTCTGCAGAGGGTTAGAGATAAAAACATTCTAGTGTTATTTTTTGGCCTTCAAACAAAATGTAATGCTTCCCTGGATCGTGATACTTATTTCAAAACCATTTCTGAAAGTCTTTACACATCTTCAAACTGCCAAGACCTCTTTTAGTCATGAAACAATTTTCTAGTTGCAAAAGCCTTCCTTGTCTGAATCTATCACTAGAATACAAGCCTGCAAAAGCCAGTCTGAAAAAAATGACAGCATATCATCGGCTAACACAAATGTAATAAATCAGATTCACCTAAATGCACATCTCATCTAAAATTTCAGGAATCTAGTTTTATTCCGATCTTATATAAATAAATTATTTAAGTTCACGTAAGTGAAGTTTCAGATTGCAAAGAAGAAAAAAGGCTGCATACTGCTCACATTGATTTTAGGACTAAACTTTTAAATGTTTACTTCTTGAGGAAACAGTCAGTATTATAAAATGCTGGACATGCATCCACTGAATGTCCAAAATTATGCAAATTAAAGGTACACTTAGAAAACTAAATACAAACTTAAAAGAAAATCAAGTCCTTTAAGATTTTCTCACTGTAGATGCCCATAAATGATTACACCAAATAAGTTAGCCTTTAAGAATTTGTAACTAGGCTGTTTCTTATCCTCTGCTGATGCATTACCAAGTTTTAGGAGATTAAATTCAATTACTTGTCCATTCATGCTACAAATAATTTCTGCCTTGTCAAATTTTATATATGACTTCTGAATGAGCTGCCATAATCTAAGTTCTTTAATAATGAACAAACATCCTTCCAAATCAGTTGCAAAATCTGCAAAGATTGTTTTTCAAAACATTTCAGAACATTCAAAAATCTCCAGGAAACTTAGTATACTTAAACAGTCTTTTCTTAAAAAGTGACAAAATGACTTGTTTATGACACAGTATTAGAGGAAAAAAAAGGAGGAGAAATAACTTTAAAATGTTAATGATTATTAGGGCATCCATGACATTTTTGCGCTGAAGCATTTTTGCTGAATAAAGACAGAGAGGTATAATGACAACTAATCTATAAAGATCTGGAAAAATTTCTTCCCTCTGAAAATCTGTATAGAATGGGCTATACACTAAATCATTGTCTATAAGGTAGGTGGAAGAAGTTAATAATAATTCCCATTTGCAGTCTAGTTCTCATGAAATATTGCTTTTGTCTGATGGCAAACATTTCTTAATGGTAGCAGAGTTTTACACTATCATACCATTTTGGGGAAAAAAAGGTAAGCAGAGCTGGATTTTAATAATTTTTTTTATTATAAATTATTTTATTTGAAGTAACAGCTATGACTACTTACTTAAAAGTCCTCAGTGGGACCACAGTACTATACAAAACAGCCTCAATAGAAATGCTGTTCAATAATATTAAGACAGAACCATATAAAAAAGCTTTATATCTTCTGTAGTATTCTTCACTTACATACTTCCTTATCTGATTTTCATAAAAAGATGAGAAAGTTGTGTTCACATTTTGCTTTACCAATCTTCCAAAGCAAATGCTTTTCAGTGTTTGTTTTTGAACACACTTATTCCTAGAAGACTTCACCTTCAGTTCTTTTTTTATTTCATTTCAAATACTGTTGTCACAGTCAACATCCTCGCACCCACACTTTGCTTACTCATATGTCAGGAAAAATTATACAAAAATAACCTACTATCACCTATATTCTTCCTGAAGTTCTGGTGATTAGCACAGCTTGGAAAGGAAAGAAGTGAAAATAAGATAGTTCATCCTCTTAGGTTGCCTGTAGAGACAATAGAGAAAGGCTTGCCTAAAGGGGAATTAAAACTAGAGACCACCAAATGTTTCCTTATCTGCCATAAGTGAGGATGTTCCCTAATTTAACCTTGTTAGAGTAAGATCAAGCCTTTGTGCACTGCCTCCTTATGCCTTCTTCCAGTTAGATCCAAGGGGGGGCACTAACAAACTAGTGCAGTTGGTGCTGAACAAAAGAGAAGTAAATTTACTGTCTCTGTAGATGTTCTAAGGCTAGAAAGTTAAAACTATTCTTTTATTATAAATTAAAGCTGAGTTGAACAGCAATTTACTAGGATAAAAAAAACTTAAAGGCACTACATTTGCAGCAAGAATGTTAACTTTTGATGTTAACATCTTATATGTAATTTCTGAAAGCTTATTCTCATTTGCTAAATTCCTAGCAGTCAATTTTTCCTAAAACATTTCTTAAAGAAGCTCCAAAGATGTTTGCTAAAATAATGAAAAGTAATGCATCCTCACTCTCATGAATGAGAATTTATGCAGTGAGTTGCCATCAGCAGTCACGGAAGCTGTATGCAACAATCCCAGTGGACCCTAATACAGAGGCATTCCTAAATAGACAAAGGAAGTGAAAAAGCCTAAGAAATTCAGACTTAAAACAAAAACAGAAGATACTTATTCTATATTCTGTGGTGACTTAATGATCTAGAATTAAAATATTGCCATATTCAGGTGCCACAGTTACCCAGAAGATGCTCTCCTCTTTATGGCAGATAGGCATGTGTTACATTATATCTCTCCAGTCATCAGTTACCAACACAAGCAAAAAATTAACTTCTGTCTGGCCTTCCCCATGCTCCTCATTCGTACAGGGCTGAGATGGCAGGGCCAGAACAAAAAGGCAGTTTACATTCATAAGTTATTCAAGAAGGAGATACTTAAGTTCTTACTCCCAAGGTCAATACGCTTAGGTCATGAAGGAAGGGATGCAACATATAAACGGGCTTGGGACCGAGGGATGGACTTAACCATGGACACTATTGTGCAGGTTATCCATGACTGTAAAACGTGCACAGCAATCAAGCAAGCTAAGTGGTTAAAACCTCTGTGGTATGGGGGCCTCTGGGAAAATTGAGCAATACAATGGGCCATTAAAAACTACCCTGAAATCAATGGGTGGTGGTACCTTTAAAAATTGGGATAAGCATTCGGCACAAGCCACCTGGTTAGTTAACACCAGGGGATCCATCAATCGAGCCGCTCCTGCTCAATCAGACCTTCTGCATGCAGTAGAAGGCGATAAAGTCCCTGTGGTGCATGAAAGGAATTTGTTAGGGAAAACTGCTTGTTTTTCTCCTGCTTCGGGCAAAGGCAAATCCATTTGTGGGATTGCTTTCGCTCAAGGACCTGGATGTACCTGGTGGGTGATGCTGAAGGGTGGTGAATTCCAGTGTGCACCTCAAGGAAATCTAATGCAGGGTGAGAATACTCAATATCGAGCTGTATGATGTTAGTTGCTATGCAATACTAACAGTGTTCAATAAGTGTCTTTCAGGATGACATCGTGGATGAAATCAGAGCTAGCTTCAAGTGGCATCCCACGATCTCCTTGAGGGTAACATCTTTAACCTGTAACCTGTGGGCACGAACCATGACAACCTTCATACCATCTTCCTCTGTCCTGAGATACTTTTACAACAGATGGAACCTGCAATCACAAACTAAAAAAAAATCACGTATATATTTAAGGATAGAAAGCAGTAGGGACATGAGCATGACGCAAATGGCATGGAATAAGGAGCGAAATGTCCTGGTTTGGGCTAGGACAGAACCGATTTTCTTTCAGTAACTTTACTTTTTAGTTAAGTCTCTTCTCAGAAGCTGCACTCTCTGAAATTA
>VZSC01005294.1:5635-50894 GCA_013398225.1 Steatornis caripensis | reverse complement strand
CACTTCCACAGCTAAGGAGCAGTGATACAAAGGATAAAGACCGTCTTGATCTTCGGATGGCCAAGCCAAAACGTCACGGAGAGGCGCAGCCCTGTGGGACACGNCAGACGAGAGGGAGAACAGGCAAATGAGAACTGCAGGAGCTATGTTTTAGTGTTGGACACTTCCACAGCTAAGGAGCAGTGATACAAAGGATAAAGACCGTCTTGATCTTCGGATGGCCAAGCCAAAACGTCACGGAGAGGCGCAGCCCTGTGGGACACGGATCGCCCTCACGGAGCTAACCCCTGCGCGCTGGCTGCAGGCTGCCCGGCTCGTGTCCTGCTGCAGCGGGGCCGCGGCTGCGGCTGACCAACGCACGCCTCCGGGAATGCACACTCGGCTCCGGAGACCACGACCTTGGCAGCAGCTGCCAGGGCTGAGCAAACAGCCCAGGTAAGGAGCACTGCAACCAGAGCATCCATTGCATCCTGAGCAGCTCTGGTACGGAGCGCCGGGGCTTGGGATCACACCACGCAGGGACATCGGCTCACAGCACGGGCACAGGACAGCTGTTTTTGTTCAGTGCTGTTTCTAGGAAACCTGAACGCGTGGTACTGTGTCCCGGTCGTGTCGGCCTCCCCGCTTTCTGCACAGCGGGCGGCAGCGACTGAACTGCAGTACAGGAGCAGCGTTCAGTGGATGAAGGACTTATTTTTTCTACCAGAACAGTTTACTCAAAGGAAACATTTGTTTCAGTCATTCATAGCGCTCTCAAATATATTAAAACCAAAATGGCTAAGGGATATATACTACATTTCAGTATTTAAAATAATGCTTGCAAATAACATATAATACAACTCAATCCTTCTGTGATCTTAGAAAGTGGCATCTATTTCCCTCTTAGCATTTCAATTGCTTTGCACACTTGGACAGCCATACTAGCCACAGTTAAAATTCTGATACGAAGTGGTGGAACAATACAAGACTCTCCCAGGAGCTTTGTTTGCCATATATGACCCATAAACCTGCAATTCATCTGGGGTAAAATTTCAGTTTAATCTATTTATTGTGAGGCAAAGGTTGCTTTTTTACTTCATCTTCTGTTTTACTAAAGCAGCAGAGTACATGATCTCTGTCTCCAAGAGTCAGATGAAAATTCCTAATTGGGAAAAATACTAAAAAGAAAAATCCAAAATTCCCAAGAAGATCTAAACGGAACGTTAAACAGCTATTAATAACAGTACTGTTAATTTTAAAATCAAAACATGATTCAGATCTCCTCACATCATTTTTGGCAATACATTCTACGTTGGCTCTCCTACGGCAGTTAAAAAATTGCAGTGTTCAAGTGCTTGATCCGGGGTAATTCCGTCATAGTGTTCAAGAAATGGAAATTTTCATGCCATGCAAACGTAGGTGGTCCTGACAATATCCTCTAGCAAGGTAACCAACTAAGGGCTCAGTTGAAAACTCTGGAATTATATTAATTCCAGATAAATGGAAGAGGATATTCATGTTTTGATCTCCATTTTCGATAAGTTACAAAACCGATGAGAGATACCCTCTCCACTGCACATTCCTGTGTAACGCCGTGAAGTTGCAAAGCTCTCGTCGACTTCCGCATTGAGAGGAACATGGAATCCCCTACGTGATCTAAATATTTCTAAAGAACTGGGTGGCTGGACATTAATTCTCAGTCTCCCTACATTTTGTGCCAATTCTGCTTTGTGACAAAATCCCTGTCACAGCAGGAACCCGACGCTGGGGTTACGGGCCTGAACTGACGTAGGAAATCAAAGTTTTGACGTCTAGATGGCAAGAGCAAAAGCAGAAACCGGTAACGTGTACTTCAAGGAGAAGAAATACGCTATTCTTTCTCAACTGCTGTACTTGAAACACAGTGACGAGTATGTTTTGGGTATTCAGAACACAAAAATAGTTCAACTCAAGATCTGTAAATTGGACCCTGTCCCTAATACATGAATACCAGAATAAGCCAAATAGAACTTACCTTCACTTTCCCTGCATTTTCCTCCTCTTCCTTTTTTTCTTCAAATTCAAAGGCAACAGTCATACGTTGCTGTCTCTGCTCCTCCCATAAAGTAGGGTTAAAACTGTCACTGTCCGACTGGAAATCTGCAGTTGAATTGCAAACAGCAACGCACAAGGACAAGCAATTAGCGCACCCGGCAGAAGACTGGAAATGATCTAGAAAGACATGTTCTTCGCTGGTCCGGTAACCCTGGGTTCTTGTTTTAAAACTGTTGAGGGGGGCGATGAGAGAAGTAACTGAGGAACCATTACAGAGTTTAATATTAAAACTGAACTGCGAGTGATGGGCAGCAACAGGGTTTCAGGGCAGACCTGGAGCGGAGCGGGAGTTCGCAAGCTCTAAGTTAAGGCAGCCGTGCGAGGAGCCGACCCCTCAGTGCCGGCAGGCTCAGGGCTCTGAAGCCCACGTGTCCAGGAGCCGGCCCAGCCCCGGCTCTCTCAGACGGGTCCGGTGTCTCTGCAGGCTGAGCTGCCTCTGGCCAACGGCCCGTCCGCACGGCAGCAAGGCAGATCCTAGAATTCCTGCCCCGGGCGCATTCAATTCCCAGGTTTAACTTGCTTATACAAGGCCGTTTTTCTGGAAGTAAAGTGTTTAAGAAAACCTGATGGCCTGAGAACAACGGATTTGCAAACAGGATTCCTTTGTGTGTGACAACGTATAGACCGTCACGTGTGCACCACCGGCTTTGGGTGTCAGAAGAGGTGCTCGCGCACGGAACCACGACTGAAAACCCTTCCTCTCCCTCCCTCTGCTGCTCCTCCGCGAGCCGAACAAGCACCGCTCCTGCCTTTGCAGGAACTGCTGACGGCGTTTTACCTTCATCGCTGCGGGGTTGCTGGGGAAACATGTAGTTAGTCAGAACTCTCTGCTTTGTTTCTGGGTGAGCCTCAGTCTGCAGTGGAATGAGAGCCTTGGACTGCGCAGGAAAGGCAAAGCAAAGAACTGTTAACTCAGAGCACGTGTGTTAACCGAGACGGGATTTTCACGTTTCATAAACAGAAAATACAAGATTAACTAAAATTTTGTACGAAAACATCTCTGTGGGCTAAACCGAGTATTAATGTGGTGGAAGTGCCTCCTCTCCCATTCCTCACCTCCGTAATTCCTGTAATTCCTACCAGGATCAAACGAAGAACACTAAATATCAGAAACACTGACTGCACGCTCCGAGCCGTGCCGGTGAGGAAGCTGACGGATCAGCGGAACAGAGCTGCGACTACACAGTTAAAACACCCGCATTACGGCACTGATCTGTTTTGTTTCAAGCTGGGGCTAACGAGGAGTGAATCCACGGCAGTTACTAGTCCGTCTGAGGGTAAACCTGGTGCGTGATACTGGAGGATTTACATGGAGGCACTCTGAATATTCAGATGTTACTGCTGTGTTTTACTTCAACTGATTATTTTTTATTATTGCTTTGCTCTAATGTAGCATTTAGGAGTGACTGTCTGAGTTCACAGAATAGAAATTAATCTATGCTATATGTATATTTATGTATACATATTTATATATACATATTTATACACACACACAAAAATCTATGCTATATATATAAAGCCAAAATGCTGACAAATATTGTATATTTAAGAGGAAGTGTATGTTCTGTGGCTGAGCTGAGGAGTCATGCAATGTTACCTTTTTTATGGAAATCAGAGTGAAAAACCTCAGAATCCTAATTTAACACATTAAAATTTACCCACCATTTTCTACTCTCCCTCCCATTTAGTCTCCCCTCCCTTCAGCTTTATAATTTTTTGCTTAGCTATAAAAGTCACAAGCACGTTTAAGGAGCAGTGCAATGAGCACGTACCAGTGTATATCTATACTGACCGCACCGCATTTGGCTTTGCAAAGTGATTTGAGGGCACAGCTGAGTGGTACGCACCGGCCGGGAGTCAGCAGCAATTCCATCTGACCTCCCGGCAAAGAAACGACCCCGTCTGCTGGGCCATGCCCCGTGGACTGGCACGGGCTCTGCTCTGAGCGGTTCTGCGACCAGCGGTGCTCAGCACAGCAGGACGCACACGGTCTCCTGCGAACAGGCAGCTGCAGGACTTGAGTCGCTGTGGCTTTTTCATACGCATCAAAGGATGCATTAATTTCCAGTAGCATGATAATTGGCCCCTGAAGAATTATCCTCATCGACTTCAGTTAAAGAGGGGTAATACCTGACCGTGGGCATTATTGCAAAGTGAGAAAGATGAGATGATGAGAATTCATTGAGATTCTTAAAAACTACTAGGTATGTCAAACATCCCTAACGTTGTACAAATAGAGTTTTTCTCCGTTTAGAGTTAAGTTACGGAAGCGCAAAATTATTCTATCCACCAGCCCTCGAAAGGATCGACACTTACGGCACCGCTCAGATGCTGGTTGAACTGTTACATTTCTCAGCGTCCATGCTACATAATTTGTTTTAAAATAGAAGCCTAAAGAATACACCGTCGTGAAACCAAACCCCTTGGAACAAAGGAAAGCATACTTAAATTGAAAAGGAACCTAAATGAGAGTTTTCTCCAAAGCAAGACTAAGAGTTCTCGTGAAACTTTCGCATCTTTAAACTCCCACTGACTTTAATGGAGTTAAAAATAGGCAGGAATGGAAGCACGGACAGGAAAAGGGAAAAGGAACATGGCAAGAATAGAGGCACAGATGGAGCAAAGGATGGGACAAACTAGTAACAAGTTGGACAACAAAGCCTTACCCCTTGAATTTCTATTTACAAATTATTCCCCTGCTACTTTTTGGCCTTTATTTACTACTTCTGTAAGGGCACAGATGCGTAGCTAGATGCAAGTGATCAATCCTGCAAAGGTGATCTTCCCAAGTTAGTAAGTGGCACCCAGAAGAACCTATGACTTGATATGAAAGTAAAAAGCTGGACTGGGAGCAAACACCTCTAAAATTCTACTACAATCATGTATTAAATGACAGGTTTTGCTTACAGCCCTTGCTAAGACCCCTCGTTACTAAAGAAAATAAGAATTATTTTAAGAAATGAGAAAGAATAAGAGTAATAAGAATTATTTTAGGAAATAAGAAAGTCATTACCTGGTTGTCAGAAAGCCACAAAGCTGCAAGTTCTTTAAGTTTAGTAAAAGTGAACGGTAAATTCTTCAGTCTGTAAATGATAACATTGGAACAGCATGAATCCTTCATTTTCACAATAGCTTTTTTTTTTTAAGATTTGTATGTAGCATGTTTATCTTGATCATACTGAAACTGCTATAATTTCACACCTTCATTTTCTCTCATTTTTTACTAAGATATAATACTTCATTAAAGGCGATCCACACAAAGAGTGACATTTGGAATCTACGGTTACTGAGATCATACCCTAAGGGTACCAAGGAGATACCAGTATTTTGCCTTGGCTGTAACGTAACCACAGTTACACCGTATAGCACAGAAAAAACCTGGGTCCCAGGGAGACTTACAGGAAAGCCCTAACAGTTTCCAGTGTAGCTAAGAGAAGTCCTTTTATTGGACACCTAAGTTTTGGAACAGAAATACTCTAAGATTATGGAAAACTCATTTTTGCAGAAACGTTAGGAAGAAGATTAAAATAATATAAATATTCATAGTGAACCTAAATGACAAAACTAAATGAAATCGGAAAAAAATAAGGATTTTAATTAGACATGTAAACACACTTCCTAAAAGTGATCTGAATGTGGGAACGAGGAAATGACGACTAGGTACTCGCGGAAACTTCATTCACGGTTTTCCCCTAACTAGTGCCAAACACGCTATTTTTACTGCTCAGCCTGTGCCAACACAGAGGGCCGTCCTAACCCACATGGATATTCACCCGCCTTCGCGTCACAGGAGGTCAAGGAGCTGGAGGACTGTAGGAAGAAATGGACCCACCAAAGGGCCGTCTACAACTACAAAAGCTAAATGTGATTTATCAAAAAGGAAAGAGGAAAAGCCCTTTTCTGAGAGAGCCAAGGGGTCCCACGCTGTGGAAAGACAGGCTCTCACAGACACGTTCGCCCACCCCTCGGATAACGCCACTGTCAGGTACGCCACCTGCACGGCATCACCCGGAGAACCCTCTACTGCTCTACCAGCCAACAACCAACCATGCTCCTGCGGTCTTCTTCACGCTGAAGACCTACCTCCGCTTCTGGGAGATAAGCACCTCCCAAGCTTTGGTACCACTGCCTCTGCGCAGCGCTTCGAAAGGGCATCCGTCATGGAACCACCTGAGATGTACGTCTGCCATGAAGCCATTACCATGAAAACCCGCGTTAATGCAGAAAGCAGTGCGTAACTTGCGTTACTGCACGTAACGCGTTTTAAAGATTTTAATAGGAACACCTTACGCTAAAAACTGCTTATCTATAAAAGTGAAACAAACACGAATGTCTACACACACACAGTGCGCTGTGACATCATCTCCAATTAAGCGCCTGTATAGATTAGAGCGGTTTTATGTGTGTGTGCGCACCTTACACCTACAATTCATGCCATAAGAAACAAGGAGTGCCTAAATTACTTGAAATTTAGTTTTCCTTCCCGTCATCATAAAATGAATACTGCAGTGTGGAATAGCGCAGTATGCGACATTCCTTATAAATTAAGGCTACAAGTTTAAGCTTCGGTAGTTAACATAAAGACTCTTAAATAGTGTTTATCCAGCTATTTTATTCAGAGCTTTTTTTCCTGCATAAAAAGAACTTCTGCTTTTCATGCGATACCTTTATTTCTTTACGCTTTCGCGTTCGGTACCTGTAACATAAGTTTCAAAACGATACGCGAACCTCTGCCTGCAGAGGGTTGGTTATTGGTGATGTTTCCAATGCGCTCAAGTTGAGAAGCGTGTATGAAAGGGAGAAGCAAAACTGGTCAGCGTGCTTCAGAAACGATGTGTAGCAAGGGGATCTCCAAGCTGGTTTTCCATTTCCATATTCAAACAAAACACAGAATTCTTTATTTTTAACTCCTCTTTGCCAATAAGCCTGGGTACCCATTTTTAGACATCTGAAAAGGTCCAATTTTAACGAGTCTTTACAAGAAAGTATCTCAAATTAGAGATCCAAGAATGGAGGCCCCCAAAGTCATTACTGTTTTTTGAAAATTTTTGACCAAGATAAGCCTCGGATTCTTTTTCTAATTACAACTTGGTTTTGCAAGTTTAAGACTGCTTTTTAAATTGTGTGCTGTAGGATCATTTCTCCTCCAGCGGTACCAACAATGCACGTGCAAACACTCCAACTTCCATGAACAACTGAATGACCAAGCGATTTTGCGTTACACCCGCTTTCAGAACAAGGCCGCTGATAATTGTCACTTACACTATATTAGTTTAACCACGAAAGGCGAATACATAAATGTTTTCTAGCTTCAGCAGTGAAAATAAGGGTATACTACAGCCCCAAAGGGTCTCAAATACAAGTTATGCATGGATGTAGGTTGATTCCTTCTACGTACTATAGGCCAGATCCTATTTGATATAAATCAGCGTAACTCTGCTGATTTCAAAGAACGATCTCACATCATCCCCAGTAAAGGATTCAGCCTCCTCTGAAGAGAACGCTCTTCATCGGTAATTGAAAAAAGTGATTCACCTGCCCTGCTTCCACTGATCTAACACGTGAATCAGATGAGATCAGTACAAAGAAACGTGAAGTTTATGGCTGTGCGATTCAACAGAGGGCTTTTAGTTTATGCTTAAATGCTGAAACTTCTCACTAGACAGTCTGGAAAATTACATATGTAATTGTTTTTATAAATCTAAGGGAAAATATATTCACAATACTAGATGAAACTTTAACTGGTGCATAGATCGTTAATTAAGAAGACGGCCAAATTAAATTAACTTCCAATTCAAAGGTAAACTGCGCTGTACCAAAACGACTTACTCTTCCTGCGGATGGTATTTTACTCAGCCTGAATAAATCACCCTTGCGTGAGGCCATTTCTCTACTGGAAGGTGCTGTTTGCCTGTTTCAGAGACACCACAGCCCAGCCGCCAGGACTGGGAATAGGACTAAGAGAAACATAGCCGTAGACCCTGCACCCGTTCCTTCAGGCAGCAGCTGAATGGCATCCAGCGACAGAATTCTCCGGGGAACCAGCACCTCTGAATCCCCAGAACAACTACACGAGCTCGAACACTTGGCAGCTGCCCGCTGCCCGTGCTTTCTTGCATGTTTTATTCCCGTGCAACTCCTTAAACACTAATAATTTCAATTTGCAATCTCTTAAACTGATACGTAAAAGGAGCTGAAAATGCGATAGCCGAATTGAAGAAATCTCTTAGTGCTATAGAGATTATCTGTATTCCTATTAATTAGGTTAAATTACAGGTAAACTCATGTATGCCATTGGTAAATGTAAAAGTTTAAAAGTTAGTAATAAATTTTTTTCTTTTAAGGCAAATCCTGAAGCACCAACTGATTTTTCAGGAAAAGAACTATCCACAGGAACAGTCTGGAAAAGCATGAAATGTGTATGTTCTTTTTATGATGTTTAATTTTCACAGAGAAAACAGAGTTTTCTCTTACGAGAAAAAAGGAGAAGAAATTGCCCCTGAGGCTCCTCAGGTGAATAAACCCAACCCAAACCAAACCAAACCCAGCACAATTTTTGAAACACCACCCCTAGACATTACACCGTGGTACCATATGACTTCAGAACCTCAAGGAAGCTGCACGTCAGTGTGTTATACCATTCTGGAATGAGGACTGGGGAATAACTCCTTCCATTGTTAATCCTAGGTTACTTCTTTCACGCAATTTGTTACGTTCTTAAGGGCTAAATACTTTAAGAGTAAGCCAACGAATATTATTCATGGAACACAAGAAAAGCACAGAAAATGTCACTGATACTGTTTAAATATAAAAAAAATCAAATGTCGATATTGGAGGGGTCTCATGGGGCAAAGGCAGTCTGCTTTTATTGTACACCTACTCACAGACATAATTTTAACTTTTCTTTCTTGATAATAACTGTGTTTCTTATAGTTTTGTAAAATAACCCACCACATACTTGTACCAGGTACTAAATTCTGGTTGTCTCATGCCCTAAGGAAGCGAGCTGAGAGTATGGGAAGAGCTTCCACCGATGACTAGCCTGAGTAATATAACGTACAAAGAGCTTACCAAACACCTAGGGGAACACACCTCCTAGACTCATCGTTGCATATATTACACTTTGGTGACGTTCAGAAAGAATCTTCAAATAATAACCCAAACATGAAAAATCAATGCCAAAAACTGTTGAAAGTTAATCATAGGAAGCAGCATTACCAGTCAGTCGGTTAAGCCCAGAGATAGTTGCTATTTGTGACAGTTCTCCAAGGTAACTCTCAGCGATTTGACAATAATAGGGTTTTCAGAGTGTGAAAGTTTAAAGGAACATGACTCATATTAACCCATCGACATACTGTTCACAAAACCACTTGTGGAGATACACGGCCAGAAGTAATTATCTCTTTGGCAACGAGGAATACTGTATAATTAAATAACCAAACAGAAAAAGAAACGGTACGCCAGGCAACAGCCGTTTTTTTGAACGGATCATGTCATCTTAGGATCTTTTTTCATCTAACTTCTGTGGGTGAGATTCGGAGCAGTAATCGAGTTCTGACCCCAGGACAGAAGCAGAAGCAGCGCAAATACAAAAAGATGATGATTCTTTCGGCTCTTCTTTAAGAACAATCTAAAACTAAAAGAAAGGTTACTTACCAGTAACCGATGCTCTTTGAGAAGTGTAGCCCAAATGTACATTCTAACAACTCTACCTCTCAATCACAGGACTCATACCTGGAAGGACTCTGAGGAGAGAGGAGAAGCAGATGGAAGACAAATGTATATGTGGACTACACATTGTGAAGAACACCGGTTACTGGTAAGACATCTTTTTTTCTTTGAATGAATCCCATGTGCACTCTTAACAGTGACTGAATCCAAGCAGCTACCCCCAATGACTCATAACGTGGTGGAGGTCTCGATACCTTTCATGCAGGTAGTAACTGCACAACTACTTTATCAAATGCTGCATTGGTTCTTCAAGCACTGGAGACAGCGTTATGCCTGGCAAAGGCAAGGATGAATCTCCAGGTAGCTGCATTGCAAGTACCTGGAATCAAAACTTTCCTGACTGCAGAGCGTGAAGCCACCTAAGCTCTGGTCAGACGCCCACTAGCCCTCATTAGACTCCGCCTTTGCAATCTGATAGCAAGTCAGGATTCAACCCATCATTGCCTTTCACTGGGTAGAGGCAACCGAGTAATGCATTTCCCTGGGATGAGGAGCCTGAAACAGAGTTGAAAAGGTTTGGACCTGTAAAGATAAAAGGAGAGAGGACTCTCAACTATGGAGATGAGAAGTATATAGTCCTAGAGCGTATGACATGCAAAAGAAAAGCTGGAGTCTAATTCCTTCGCTAAAATGGAATTCTAACATGAATACTTGAAGAAAGTCCTGGAACTAAACTAGCTTTTTTAAACCAGACAAGCAAGGTCTGTCTTACAGCGATGATGGCCTTCAGAAGACACGGAACAAGAGCAAAAGACCTGAAGTTGTTGAAACCATAGTATTAAAAATGCTCTAGAGAGGGACTCCAAACACTGACCCAACTTTCAGCAAAATGCGTCAACCCACAAAAATTTGAGATTCCCGTTAGCCTGACTGGCAAAGAGGTCTACGCCAGGTTTGCCTCCTCCCTGAAAGACATCCAGTCACAATTTTAGACCAAATCTCCCAAAATGTTTCTGACTTTCCTACCGTGCAAAGAGGGAGAGCTCCTCTTTTCCTCTTTAGAGCCTACATCACAGTTGTCCATCGCTCCATGTGGCCATTCAGAGAGTAGACCGCAAATTTCCTGTGCACTCTGACAAGGCAAGTTCAAAGCCAGCAACATGCCTGTACTGTGCATGCCTGGAGTCAGAGTGCACTCCCCACGCCATGAGGAACATGTCTAGAATGAACGGGTTTGGTGGCAAAGAGGCATCTCTCAGTAAACACTAGAGTAGCCCTGCTACTAGCAGAGAAAGTCACTGGGATAAAGGCAATGACGCAAGAGGCTAATCGATACACAAGTGCACCATTTACAGCCACAGCTGTAGCCACCGGAGGTGAAACTGGGCATGTGACAAAGCAGAAGGAGATGACCCTGAAGTATCATTCACTGGGATGACCCTGCAGTGGACAGACCGCCAACGGAAGACTGCGTTTGCTTTGTAAAACCACACATCCATGATAATCAGCATGGATTGACAGTCATGGTGCCAGAGTCTGTTCCCTCTGCAAGGAAAACAACGTGCAAAGAGGCACGAGCAACCGGACAACTGTCGGAATGGACATGGAATCCTCTCCGGTGTCAGGAAGAGAAAGTCATAAAGGACTGACCAGATAAATTCTGAAAGAATACGCGATCTTATGCACAGTCCATCCCCGTTTGTTATACAGGACAGGGAGTAACAGCTGCTCTTCAGAAAATCTGTGCAAAAGTTAGAGCTTTCATGCCAAAAAGGCTGCATCAGCAGTGTTTGGTGTGAACGGGTCTGCCTTAGCAGTGCAGCCCACAGGGGCCAGGGCTCAGCAGGTCTTGTAACAGGCTGACGGGGAAAGGGCTGACCCACATCCCAGGACCCAAGGAGCCCACCACCACAGGGCGACGGGCATGCACTGACCCCTTGGCTCTAGAATCGCCTTTCTGCTCTGCTTGCGTGTCTGTGTCTCTTCTTCCAATGGCTCAAAGGGGTATCGAGGAGAGCTGGTGTGCTCTGCCTTCTCAGTCACATCCAAAGCAGGAAGATTAGAGGGGCAAAACTGTTGCGGTAACACAGGAAGGATCCTAGCAACAAGTGGAGCCCAAGTAGACCCCTTATCAACACGTACACGTGGACTCATTCAAAGAAAGAATGGATATTGCCTCAATGTTCATATGAATGCAAAAACGGCAAAACAGAAAAGTGAAAAAAACAATAATAAATTCAACATTTAGATGGTATCTGAACTTTGCCCAAATTCTTTGGTGCCAAAAAGCTGAAACTCCTTAGTTTCATTAAGGTGGGAAGTTCTGTAACAAAAGCATTATCACAGTGTCTCAGCAGGGCAACGTTTAACCTCAGCCATCAACAAAGGATATCAAATTTACTCAATAAACCCCTCAAGAAAAGCACATGAGACAATTCAGCTAGGTTTAAAGGTTGAAGGTCTAATGCCTGAGTCAGTCCCTATGTCTCCTAGACTGTGCTCAGCCACTAGTTCTACAACGCTTACAACTCGCTCCGCAGTTTTTCAGGCTGACTTGAGAGAACGGCTTCCCACCCCGACAGGCAAAGGTCCCGTTCTCCCGCCCTGCTCACGCCTGCTTTGGTGCACAGCCACGGTTTACCTTCGGCTGGCTTGGGCGTTTCCCAGGCTCCACGGTGAGCAAACGGACCGCGAGGAGGGTCATAAAACGAACGCTACAAGAACAACAACAGCCTCGTCCATTCTCAGGGAGATAAATCAGCTCAGTGACTTGTCCAGTGAGGCCTGAGCAAGCCCAAGGGCAGACGCAGGGCTACCAGGCAGCACGGGCAGGGAAGCGGGAAGGACAGTGACTGACACATTCCACCCCAAGGAACATCACGTCGTTGGGATGCTGGTCCCATAATTATCTTCCTCCGCAACAGAAATCCAAATCTTCTCTTATACCTGGGCAGCTGAGGGGAAAGGAAGCGGGGCAGGAGCGCTGTTTTGGTGGCATCCAGCTGTCAGGCCAGCTCGGCTGGGAAATTTTGCCTGCTTTTACCACCCGCACTGCCGCCTCCTCCCTCCCACTCCCGCGACAGCACTCGCAATCAGTAATTACACATGAAGTCCTGTGCCTGAAATCAGCAGCTGACCCAGCTGAAAAGTAACTTGGCAAAAAAAAAAAGGGGAAAATAATAAAAAAAAAAGACTAGTTTTCTGCTTCCTCTACACAAACCCATGGCGCAATTACAGGTTTGAAAAGGGGGCAGAGTGCTCCAGCTCACGTTGGTTTAACGTGCCCGGCGAGGCGCCCAGCAGCTGCAGCTCCCCGGACTCCCAGGAGTTGAACCCGCAGTGCCCTGTTGCCTCCCCACTCCTGCGCCCGCCCCGCGCCTCCTCCCGCGTGCCGCTACAGCGGGCTGTGCAGCACCAAGGAGGACCGGCCCCTGGGAATGTCCATCTGGAAATCCACCGTATTTCTGATAGGCTGCTTTCACCTTTATCACTTAACGTATTTAAGATCACCGCGCGCCTGGACAAAATTCAGGACAGGGCGTAGGGACGCAGGAACAGCGGGGGGAAGCTGCACTGCCTTTGTTGGCAAGAACGCCAGCCTGAGGGAGTTTGAGGTGTTGCCTGAAACACAGTTTCAGACCCCAGCTGTACAGATAAAAGCACAAATGTAGACTGCTGCGGTGGCATACTGATGGGGGAGTACTCCCTGTCCCTGGGAAAGCACTGGAATCCGAAACCCAAAACCAAGGGGCCCGAGACGGGATTCTGGGACTCGGGCAGTTTCAACACAAACTAGAGTTAAGCTTAACTTTACGTTCTGGTGCATACGTAACATCTTTTGTAATACATAACCGCAACGTGGAAAATCGTCTAAGAGAACGAAGCGAACATTTTTAAACAAATAGATTACAGGGATGTCTACGTTACTTCGTTTTATATTTTACGATCAATCTTAATTTCAACAAGGAAACTGCTGACAGTGACCAGAGACAGATGTGGGAAACCCTTCCCCTAATTTTCACTGACCGTGGACGGTAATTACGGCAAACAAAATGGTATTCGCACACCGTTTGCTGCACTACCGAGCAAACTTGTGTTTCTGTGGTTACACTGAAAATTAACGTATTCCTGGAACGTACGTAGGTATAAATTTCAAGGAAAAGTCAGTCTTTTCTGATGCCTGTGGCAGCTCGGGATAGGCACCAAGAAAGGCTCGTTGTAAGCATTCTGTTCCTCAGAGCAATAGTCATGGGCGTAAGAACAGAAGAATCTCATTTTTTGCCAAAACCTTTGTTCTGCTGGAGGAAATAGAAAATTTTCTTTTGGTATCAGTGGAGCCAAGATAACATGGTAGTGTGCTTGCGTTCGAGTATTTCCTCTATATCAGCTCGTCGCCTTTTTTAAATCATTAAATATTACAAAGTTATATACGATTTTAAAGCCAAATATCACACTTTCACATGGAAACACCAGGAGATAAAAGAAGTAAACAGGTTTTAATCTATGAAAACGTACTGAGGCCCAGATCGTGGCCCCATTCACGTTTTTCTTTGGATGTCAGCGGAACTATGACCAAACCACAAAGTTTAAAAAAAATAAATCAAGATTGTTTCCTTACAGTTTAAATAAAGTAATTCTAAATACAGTTTTTATATTTTAAAATATATTGTATATGAATGTATTTTTACAAATACCTAAAAGAATAGTTTAAAACAATAATAAAAAAGTAATCTTATAACGGGTTAGCAAAATTATGTGAACTATACCTGTTATCGCTCAGATTTAACACTCTCAGCTTCTGCATCTGACCAATTTCATCAGGAAGGAATTCTAGCTTGTTAGAGCGCAGAGACATCACCGTTACGTTTTTACAGCTTCCAATCTACAGGAATGAAAAACCCGAAGATGTTAGGTTACCTACTTTGATAAGATCTATTATCACTAACTTTTCATGGCGGGAGGCGGCCAAACTGTGGTTTTACTATAACCGACAAGAAGCAGAAAATACAGAATCTAAAGTCGGAAACAATGCCCTCCCTTTGCCAGTAACTCAGGGAAATGGCTCACTTCACTACTCTTCTGAGTGATACTCTCGCCTTTACGTGAATTTACTAATTTACTGGTTTCACTCTTTTACTATTGAGTATGTAAGAGAGATTTGGTTTTCCACATCGTGCAGAAACAATTGCTTGAACAGGTATTATTTTGTCTGAGTAAGGATGAAATCCCGGGCCCACCATGAAACGTTTCAATCTGTAATTTAAAAACAGAATCAGCTTCTCACTTCTCTGGGCAGTTCAGGAAGGAAGTTCTCATCCACAGCCAACGTCCTCAGGTTATGAAGGTAGCCGATGGTAGAAGGTAAGGACTCCAACTCATTACAGCTGCAGTCAAATTCTTCTAATAAAGATAAACTGAAATTGTAGACACACTTGTTAGATGCGATACAAAGGCTAGGTACCAAAAATTAACAATCTAAAACCTTTGAAAGTTTTAAAGCATCGCACTACTACAGACACCATGCCCTGAAGAGGGAACCTGTATTGCACATTTCCCTAGGAGAAGTCAATAATAATAGGATTTTAGGAACTATTAGGGACACCGACAATCAATCTGATCCAGTAAGGCACTTTAAGAAAACCACTTGGTTTCCCCACATGATCATTCTTACTGTTGTAGCAAGGAAGTACTCCAGGTCCTTCATACAGACATTGAACAGGGCAATTCACACTAAGCTGAAGAATCGAACCAAAAAGTTTATATTCTTAACATATGAAGACAGACAACAGGTGAACCAATACCGCTGGTGAGAGCAAAGGGAAGGGAAGCGGGAATTGCCTCCAGGGTGCATTCCGACTGATGCACTTGACATCATTTCTAATACAGCTCAGCAGTGGAAAAGATGAACTTGGATCCAGACTCAGCAAAGTAATCTCAGCCTGCTGTAGCCAGACACGGCTTTTGTAAAAGTGCTTATCTTTCACATGTGGAGAAGGCTGGCTAAAAAGTGATCTTGAAAGGGTATCTGTATGGCAAGGATCGAAACAAAGCAGATCAACGTAAGTAATCTTCTGGCACTCAAGTTCTCTCTTTAAAAAAAAAGAAATAATCTCCACTTGTGCCTTGTATCCCTTTTCCTGGATCACTGTATTCAGTCAAACTGTGAAAAGAAAGACACCTGACCTTCCCTCCCCATAATCACATTTTCAGGAAAGAGGATGAAATCCAGGCAGCTGACAGAAACCCCCCTGTTGAACGGGAGTCTGGGTTCGCCATAGCCCGCGGTCCCAGAGAGCAGTATGCGTAGGGAAAGCACGGCTTCCTACTGCACGGAACGGGCAGTGATATATTCCTGCGTTTCATTAACCACGAAGAGGTTGAGAAATGAGTTGGGGGTTTTGTACCGAGTCCTAAACAAAAGGGGCCTACATCGTAAAAGCCACCACCTTCTCTGACAGCAGCTGGCACCTATGCGGAATGGAAGCCAAGGAAACGCCAAGAAAGCTGACCCAGCGCGGAGAGCTGACCCAGCGTGGAGAGCTGACCCAGCGCGGGGAGCTGACACTCAGCACTTGAACCTCCCCATGACCGCTGCTGCAGTCTGAAACGGCCCTCAGAGGCACTGTTCTCTCTTCAGGACCTCGTCCCAGCCAGCCACGCAACGCTCAGGGCTCAATCATCTGGAGCGTTTGTGTTTGCCTGAAGACAGCAGGTGGTATCAGGCAACACCCAAACAGCAATCTTACTTTGGCCATTAAGAATCAACAACTTGGCCTTCGCTAATGCAAATAACACAAACAGGAATATATATGTAATAATGTTGTGTAAATAAACACACGTATGTATTACATATATATTATGTACAGACACACACATATAAAAATATTCTGAAGAAATATCTACTGAATCTCTTAAAAAATCAGGCGGGATATACAAACCCTTGGACGGGATGCTGTATTGCACTGCTCATTCAGTGGAGGAAAAGCTTTGTCACCCACTACAAATGCCATCGTTCCCTGCTTCTGCTGCCCCTGTTCCACCCCACATGTACTACCATTTTCTCTCCAGTGCTTTATTTAAGATTAAGGTTAAACGGCAAGCAATTATTTCTTCCTCAATGTTTGTCTTCTCCCCGTCCACTGGCAAAGGGACTGGGCGCCCAGAAGTTTGCCTGGGGTTTTTTTCCATATGTTTTGGTAGATCTGATAAAAAGTTTACCTCTGCTACAGACCTTGCTCCTTAGTATTTCTATGAGCCACAGCTGCAGGACTGGACCTTTGCGGTATGTCCAACTTTTACCTTTATTCCAGTTTCTTAATTAAAAAAAGGTCCTCCGGCCTTCAAATTTTACAAAACACGAAACCAGAAATAGCTATTCCTGACACGGAACTCTCAGAACTTTCCTCTAATTGCTGTATTTCAGTAGACTGAAAAGCCAAAGTGAGTCATACAGTGATTAGTGAGAGAGATGCACGGAACGTATCCAAAAGCTCTGCCAGGTTCGGGCATCGCCTTTCTTTAACCCAAGCTGTGCATTCACCACCATTTATTTCAAACTAGATTTAAACCCATTTCAGTGAAGGCAAAATTCAGTCATGTTTACCTACTTCATACATAGTACGTGCTTGACAGAGCAAAGTCTACCTGGAAAGCTTGTTAAATTGCAAGATGCACACATTCTTCCTTTTACTGATGATAACGCACCCAGAAAAAGCTTGAAAACAGATAAGCTAATTGAGAACTGCTATGTTTCCAACGGCAATCGCAAAATCTGATGATCTGAACTGTAACCGTGGAAGCTTCCTGACAGTGAAGAATGACTTTAGCAGACTATAGCATTTTATTTGAAAGGTATTGTCTGGCACAGACATTCTCAGCTTCTCTCCTTCCTGACGACATCGGCAGCAGACACATGAAGATGGCCACAATAAAACCAACAAAGTCAGCGCGAAGGTGTATTTTTATCTCTATAACTACCATGGTTAAAAAAATCTGCACTTCAGAAAGCGATTTTTCATTCATCGTGGATTGTGCATGAAAGTAAGCCGACAGTAGCAGCTGTAATTCGGACATCAAGTTACGTAAATATCATTAACCTCAGTGTCTTCTTGGGCCAAATTCAGATCATTCTTGATAGGTTTAAAGGCAGGCAGACAAAAACCAGACACGGACCCGCTATTCGGTTTGGCACCCACTGAAATGTTCACAGTTCACAGCGCATGTCCTGAGGTAGACGAGGAATACTTTTGGACAGATTACTAGAGAGAGATTCATGGAGAAGGAAGCCTGCCATGAACATGTCAGGCCGCTTCATACACTCACAGCCCTCTTCGCCCAACGGCCAGAGCTCCCAGAAAACTGCCAAAGCAGCCCACATCCTAAGAGTTAGCCATACCCACTGTTTGTCCAACATCAGGCCAAAGGAATTTTGCAGACCCAGGAATACAAGTTCACACTTCCCTTTGCAGCACCGGGTACCGTCAGACGTGGTGTAGACTAGACACAAGCACAAAACACTCATCCAACACAACACGCTGGCTCTTGAGCCGCTGCACCGTTACCTATGGATGGGTCACGACTTCCCTCGTGAGACCTTCCCACCCACAAAGCGGGAGCATGGGCTTCGTTCACTCAGGTCCTACAGATACAACCTCCAGTCTTTGGGTCCAGTTTGGTACTTACTCAACGTGAATCCACTGGTTTTATGAGGGAAGTTTTATTAAGCTGGGTCTACTGTGCACGGTGTCTCGCGGGGTCAAACTCTAAATCTACACGGGTACAGGCTCGCCCTTTGAACAAGACTGCCAAAAATGAGGGTGGCGGTTCACCGTTAGCAACATCGACTCAGCGTTGAAGAGCTCTGTGTCTCACCATGAAACTGGTCCCTGGAGGGAGAGTTCCCTCCTCCACACTGCTCGTCTTTGCCTGACAATAATACACTCTGCAGTGGGGACTACGACTGTGATTTAGGAGAAAGAGACCCAGTAGGAAACTATCCAAATGGATGAGTCAGAGAAAGGAAGTTCATTTTGATGTGGGAGACACTGCCCTCATTAAATGAGAGAAAGTACTTCGTTGAAAAAGCACAACCAATCACTCAAAAATAATGTGAGAATATTAGGTGATTAGCCTACTGCTCTGCATATACACCACTTAAGAGCGCATCTTTAAAAACGGAATTCAGGCTCCATGACAAACAATACTGAGCAGACAGTAGGGGGAGGGAAAAAAAGAAGGCTTTCCCCTCAGTCTGAACAATTCAA
Organism: Steatornis caripensis; assembly: GCA_013398225.1. Classification (NCBI taxonomy): domain Eukaryota; kingdom Metazoa; phylum Chordata; class Aves; order Caprimulgiformes; family Steatornithidae; genus Steatornis; species Steatornis caripensis. Next base: position 31,887 of record VZSC01005294.1, on the reverse strand, counting down.
CGAATGACAAAGCACCTTCATGACAGGCTTTAAAAACTGACCCCCAAAATTGTTCATGTTGGGCATTGCATCGGCCTTTTTGCACAGTGTTCGGTACAGCTTTGAGCCTATCACTGCCTATCAGAATTTATTCCTACACAATGTTTGTAAGATTTTCCCCTTCTGTGATTCGTATGGCCAACTTTTAATATTATCCATGAATATCACATAAATCTAAAGACACTGGAAGAAGTACAGCACGGTAAGCCAAACCTGAGCTTTCAGTTGCTACGGTTGTAATGGTTCACAGGTTTGGATTTTTTTTTTCTTGACTGGCATTCAAACTGAAATTATTACTGAAATGAATACTACCAAATGGGAGCGGGAGCAGTGAAGCACTGGCTGCGCAGGTTAGAGATTATTTCTATTCCAGAGACCTCACTGCACGGTCGTACTTCTGGGTAAGTCTAAAGGAAGCCTTCCAGCCTTTAACTTTGGGAGCCTCGGAACAGCCCTGGCTGTTCTGCACCATTCTGCGCTTCTAAGGAGACAGCTTGTTGAGCTACAACCTGCCGAAGCGAGAACGGTTTTTGCACCAAGAGCAAGGGCACACAGTCTGCATGTGCCTCTGCTCACAGATGCCCAGTTGCCAACGTTTCTTGCTGACAGCACAGAGTTGGCATAAACAGTAAAACCGTGTGTTCAGTCACACCGGACTCAAGACCATTACTCAGGCTGGACTCTGTTTCTTCTGCATCAATACCACTGCTGGTGCAAGGGGATGACGAAAACGCTAGAGCTACAGCTGTAGAAGGCAGCCAAGGACCATGTATTCTGAATTTTTTTCCAAATACAAATTTATATAGCATTTCAGAAGTAAAATACACAGAAGAGGAGGCATGCTACAAAAATATCCATGTTAAAGACATGTTCTGCTAGAAAGGGACACGCGTAGTGTGAAACAACATAAAGAACCGCCGATTTCCACACTTGGAGACAGGCTTGCATCCGCCTTGAGTTTTATAATAAATTGCAGATTTCGTTTAGCAACGAGCTCAAGACACACAGCAGTACAACACAGAATTTTGCACCGGTGACTGTGCAGTATCTGACAAAACGATAGCTAAAGGGCGTTATTAGTGCTTTTCATAATAAGATTACTTATACGATACTTTCACATTTTGACGTGAACACCCATGAAATGGTCATGACTTTTTCATTTATGCTACTTTAATATTTTAAGAAATCTTCACACATATGAGGTTTACAGCCATTTTCTTTTCAGCATCGAGTACTGGCTGTTGCTATGGAAACAGACGTATTCCCCCAAATACTTCTATTTCTTCTACTTTGCCATTCTAATAATCTAAATTGCAAGTGATTCATACAGAAAAATATCTTTGTTCTTTTTCTTGGAAAATGTGATACATTTCATCTTCTTATCACTTACGCCAGTGTGAGTCCACAGAAGTAACAGCGTTGCTCCAAATTTAAATGTTATAAGCTGGGTGTTAGGCACACAATTCAAAATTATCTTATAATTCAGCACATGTCTGTCTCATTTTTGACTTTAAAAACCCCACATTCTGCAAGCAGAAGGGAGAACACATTTTACTTGACGTTGAAAATCATGAGACTTATACTCACTTTCCAATTGCATTTGGCAGAATCGTAAGCTGATTGTCATCTACTTTTAAAGTTGTAAGCCTTTTCAACAGTCCTACAAACAGGTAAGGAAGAAGTAACAGAGAAATACGTCACATTAATCTTTTTTACTTTCTGCAATCTCCCGTATCCTTAAACAAACAACGATTTCTAACGCTGAATAACTTTGATCTAGATTTTAGAAAACATCTGTATATAGGACAGTACACAGACACATTCTTGTCCCACTGCAAACACATTTCACGAAAACGAAGCACTGATTAAATGTTAAGCTGAACTGCAAGTGAAATATCCAGAGTATTTCTGGAGTCCTGAAAAAAAAGGTAAAAAAAATAGAAGCATCCTATCTGTGTAGGAAGAACAGTGTTTCTACTTATCTATTAACGTTTCCATTGAATTCAAGTCCTGTTGCCTTGATCAAAAGGTGCTCAGGTCGTAACAGGACATTAGGCGACTTATCTAAAGGAAATGCTACATCCATAAAGCTTCGCAGTACGTAGGTACAGAGAGAAAACCAGAATCAGACTGAAAACCAGAACCAATCGTGAATGTATTTGTACATGCGGTTAATTCTTATCATTAAAAGAACTACTACATATCTAAGTGTAAGCAGATGCATAACTGGGTCACATTACTAAGAAGGTAATGAAATTTCTGCTTTACCAGTGCATAACAGCAGAAAAAAATAAAAAAGACAGAAAATAAATGAGAAAAATATTGCATTACAGTGCTAGAAACAGAGTTCGAAACAGATTTCCACCTTCTGGAAGTTATTAACATTGCAAAATCTGTTTGTAGTCTGAAAGAATCCCGGATATACTGAAATAGCATTTTTTAAAATGATTAATTGTAATTGGTATTGGGAATTACATAAATAAATCACTAGCGCAGAGAAAAATGTGAAACTGAATGTACCGTAATACGAAAGCTGAAGCAAACGAAAAGCGTAATTCAAAGGGATACCAGGAACACCACTCACTTCAGCTGCAGAACATTTTTGTTGAAAACTTTTTCAAAATCAACATGTTCCAAGAAATACCTAGGTTTCAATAAAATTTTCTTTTAAGAGGAAAAAGTTCTGCCAAAATGAAGTTCACCAAGCTCTCATCTGAAAATGCAGTGTTAAAATGACCCTTTTTGCTTTGCTTCTCTTAAATCTCTTACCATTCAGCAACAGGAACGTGGAAATGAGAACCGAATGCATCTGACTGCAAGAACGCACAACTCAAAATGTAAACACTTACTCCTTTTGTACAGGAGCCAAATGCCCTCTAAAAATCAATCTGCATATGCATATCAGGAAATTACAGAGAGCAGAAATTCTAGAATTTACGGTGAGATGTAGAAGACCAAAATGGGAAACAGCTGTAAAAGACATCTAGTAACATCCACGCAGCACCGTATTCTGAAGTAGCAATACATTTTGGAATCTTGACTAAGTTGATACAAAACTGGGGAATTTAACAAGTTCCACGTTCAAAGGGACGCACTTAGGAAAGTGAAAAAGATGATGATGATATGGTGGGCTCATCGGCTCGAAGCAACAGAAGAGAGGAAAGACCTCAAGTGTTTCCGAAGAAAATACAGGGGATGGAAACTGAAATGAAACATCCAGCTGTACAGAGCGATGTAGCTACAGCCGCTTAGCTTCCAGAATTTCTATACATGCTAAATAATTCAGATTTTCTATGCATGCAATACAGTCCAAAGAGAAAATTAATAGTTTGAACTATTTCCTTGTATAACGCTCTGCTACGGAATTGCACTACTGCAACTGAGAGCAGCAATTTCCTTCAAGAGTTTCACACTGTTAACATATGCCCGGCTAGAGTGTCTTTCAAATTTAGATCAGATCAATTATATCGTTCTTTGCTTCTCGTCTTTAAAATGGCAAATCAGAATAATCAATACCTTCTAACCACGGATTTTTTTCCCGACTTTACAAAATGGTCCTCACGGCCTGTCCAGACACAGATGTTTCAAAGTCCTGTGGAATTTAACGGCAGTTCCTGTTCCAGCTATTATAAAGTCTCGTAATTGCCCCCCAAAGATATAAATGAAATCCTCGGCTGTAAAAGATACAAGAAATCCTGAGCTTTTCTCACCTATGGAGTCTGGCAGTTGCTGCAACATATTGGATGACAACAGAAGATCTTCAAGTCCTTCGCATCCTGATATGTCCAAATCAACAGTTTCTATCCTGTTTTTTGACACATCCAGGTACACGAGCTGTTTTAACTTCCCTATAGACTTAATAGCACGTTACAAAGCGTTACTTGAACAGATATACACTGCATGCCAGTTTATGAGTTCAATTAACGACAAACAACAGTAATACAGGCTAATAGTTATGTCAGCATCCTCTCTACAAGAGTCATTTCACTGAAGCAGTACCGGTGGTGGTCTAAGAGCCTTCCCGTTCCGATCACTGCAAAAGGAGCTCGACCAAGCTGAATGACACGTACCAAACTAATGAATGTGTTCCAGACTCATTAAACCTGCTCAAAGTTTGAGTTCTCAGTCACACAGCTGTATTATTTTGTCAGTTGGACGCAGATCCAAGGGACGTTTACTCACAATTCACATCTGCTCGGCAGTCCTTAAGATCACTGAGGCTAGACACGGGGGTAAAGCTTTTCTGTGTCAAACTGATTCTCTGCATTTCGTAACATCTAAAATTCGACTCTAGCTATTCTCAGTTCAATTGCGAGAGGCTAACCCCAACAGCACACTTCCGTGAAAACAGTGTTTAACTGCAGCTAGAACATCAACGAGCGACACGACCGGAATTCTTCCCTAATTTCATTGAAGAGTCTGAAGCCTGTAGAAGCAATGTGCTTCTTGACCCATTATCACAAGATGGTCGCTTCATTCTAGACGTGAAATTTCACTATGAAAATCAACAAAAACCAGCAAAGAGGTAGCGCGGCTGGGTCTAGAGCAAGCGATGGGGATCTATGACCCAGCGGCAGAGCTAAGAGAGCCTGGAGGCTCACAGAGGCGGAGTGAGACAAGGCAGCACCACACCGCCGCCGAGAGCTACCGCATGCTTGCAATACCGTGCATCCACAGAAATACTTTGTGATCCACGGCAACAACCTCACTGTCGCAGAGACGTTAAATGAGGAGTATCAAACTTTGCTTCAAACCAGATGAATAAAACATTCATGGCCTATGAGGGAACTTTTCCTTTATGGATTTTGGGAGAGCCATGGGAACCACTCATGTGACGTATGGATTCTATAAAAGCTCACGGGAGTGGGTTTTTTAGTTATTTACATATACTTTTTACTGTACTCATGAAACAGGAAAATAGTTTTAGACAGCTTCATCTACAGGTGCTTTCAAAACAACATGACTATAGCTTGCTTTTCATCTCTTACCTTGCTGAGATCTGCTCTCTGCTTCCAAGGAGGCAGTTTCATGTTACCTTTAATCGTATCTGAGTTGTTGCATAAAGGGAAAATCTCCCTTTCACCCCAACCTTTGCCATACAATCTTTGTTTTTAGCACAGAGCACTTTTTTAAAAACTGAATTATCAACATCGGAAACCTGGCAAATCTCTAAATCTTAAAATCAATTGCCAGTTGGTACTTCCCTTCTATTTTTAGAAGTCAAAATTTAAAGCTAATACTAACTGTTTTAAACCTCTTGTTTTGGAGGAGGCTTTCATAAAACATTGTCTAGGGTCTACTAGAACGAGACTCAGGAAACATGAATTATTCATTGAAAATAATTACGCTCCTTGGGATTCAGTTCCACGATCTACTGAACACCATCAGTCCCTCTCCAGGGATTACGAGAGCTCAGCAGGACTGTGTTTGGAACTTATTTTAGCACTGTATATGCGAATCAATTTCATTGTGAACAGAAAAGAAACAGAATAATTGTTAAACTTTTTTTGTGTGTGTGTTTGTGCCCACACTCTCCTGTATATCTGGTATTTCTTCGACTCATTTGCACAGCAGCAACAATACTGCAATATTGCTGTTCTTGATCTCCAGTTGGTTTCAATATCAAGAGGGGGTTTCAACATCAGCTTTTCTTTTCACTAACAAAGCACTCAAAGAGTGGCGATTTGGACAGTGACCGAAAATCATCATTTTCTGTGCAAACATCCTGCTTAACGCAAAATAGAAAATGAATGTAATCTATTTAAGACAAAAAATAATGATTGCTCGATGCAAAAACTCGAGTTTTGATTAATAAATGCTCAAAGCTGAAAGAGAAAGTAATGCTTCTTCCTCTTCCGACCCCTAGACATGTTTGTGCTGGATCCAGCTCTAAATTTTCCCTGCAGTAACGAAGAGCATTATCGTGTGAAACATGGGCTGTCACCGGTGTGATACAAGGCTAATGACGGGGATCCTGTTCTCCAGTCGTAATCAGTGTAGGTATTTTAGAGTGATAATCTCAAACAATTCACGGCAAGAAAAAACAAAATTCAAAGTTCTCCTGTGGGGTAGCAACAACTCAGAAACAGCACTAATATATAACCATGACTCCAGTGCTTAGATTGTAAAATATTTTTTGTTCCATTTTTAATGGAGCGCTTTCTAGAGGAATACGTCTTCATTTCACTGCCTCAGAATTGCTTTAGTATAGTTGAATCTGTACACGCCATCTTTTAAGTTTATTTAGATTACTTAGTATCTCTCATCCTTTTTAAAACTCACGTGAGTTTTTACAAAACTGCTCGTTAATGCATGGTGACTGAGAAGACAACGGGAAATTATTCCCTCTCACAATGAAAGCTACACAACCCCTAAAGAAAACAGGCACATCCCCATTTAGACACTAGCATGTAACATCACAACATTTAAAAGCTTGTTGTATCAATGGCTGTGCTGAGACTTTCATTTCTTGATAAGAATTAATGACGATACAAACTAGGAATAAGTACCCACTCAAGAAAACGCACATGCACTTACTTACTGCAAGGTAAATAGTTCACTATATCACACAATAATTTGATTACATAAAATAAATGTTCATACCCCAGGTAGTATTTGCAAGGAATTATTGTCCATCCACAATTCCTTTAGATTTTGTATTTGTTCGAGAACCTCAGGCTGAGGAAAAGAATGTAGTATTACGCACAGTTAAATAAACCAGTACTTTTTTTAGTTAAATATAAATCAGTATTTTCTTTAAAAAAAGATTCCCTCTTCACCTTCCTTTTTTTTTTTTCCTTTTTATAACCCCCATCAGACTTTCAGATAATGACAAGGACAGTATGCTCATTTCATTAATTTAACCACTGCTGATCTCTTTCAAAACTTGTAAAATTAAAGAACCCTTTGGAAAAGAAAGGAATACAAAGAAGAAGAACTCCTGAGGAGTCCTTGTTCTGAGCAGCCTGCCGGCAGCGTGCAATTTATGAACAAGGGAAACAGGAGAAGTGAGAGCTGCGGAGGTTCAGAAACAATGCGTTGAAAAGAAAGGCCAAATCTCGTCTCGCAGCACATGCTAAACGCTGCCTTCTGCATGACTTACAGTCTTAAAAATAGCTTGACAGAGGCTCATTGCTGAACGCTTCCCCGGATATACTGCATTTATGTATGACACAATGACTGCAGCTGTCATATTCACTAGTTAAAATAGGGGTACGCAACGATCAAGCCTTAACATTACAATATTAAGCTTTCATCTAAGATGTCCTATTCTTTTCAAGTCTACAGGATACTAGTGAAACTGAAAAAGGCAATTCCCTGGATCATTTCTCATTCATTACAGATGTGAAAATCAAGAATTATCAGGTCAGAAACATTTCCATGTTTCAGCCTAAGCACTATTTTTCTTTTCGATGAAGCACAATTTCCACAGATAAAACAAGACTTTCAATTTGCCTTAGCTCCGTAAAGTTGTAGAGATTTTTTCAAAGTCTGACAGAAACTGACATTAAATATTTCATCTGGTTCTGACTAAATCAGATTTTAGAATTCTGTAGCACTATTTCACTGAAATTATTTCAACACAGCTAGAAACAAATGCGTCTGTCTAGCACCCCAGGACCTTAAGAGACCCTCTAATTTTAATCTCCTGAGGTCTAAGTTCCTCGGAATGTTGTAATTCCCGTAAGAAATATGATTTTCCAGTTGCCCAGGTCACAAGGTACCTTAAGGGAGAAGCTCCCAATGCAGCACCGGATAAAAAAGAACCTGCTCATCTGGAGAGCTCAATCCCTCAGTTTTCCATGTTGTCACGTAATGTCTTTCTATTAAAAAATGGTTAGTCAATATTTTTAAGATAATTTCTTTTGCCTCGGCTAATTCTGTTGAAATTTTGTTGTCCTTCAACGGTGAAAACCGCTTCTAATTTCCAGGCTAAATTAATTAATGGCCATTTTATACTATTTCTTCTTGTGATGATTAATGGTTCTTTATCCCTCCAGAGTGTTCACTGACTAAGGTTATTACAGATAATCATAATTTCCCCTCTCAACTTTAATTTTCTTTTAATTTCTTTTTTAATTTTCTTTTAATTTTCTTTTTTTCTGTCCTCTCATTAGACAGACGCCCTTCTCAAAGGGAAGGGCCTATTCCTATGTCGTACATATGACGGTTTGATTTGAAGTATCTCGAGTATGGATTATGGCATACCATAATTCACATGAGACCCCACTAATGTTTTGATGAGCAGTATTAAAAAACTTCTTCGCCTCTGTTAGAAATGCTTCTGCTGACACATTTTTTGAGAATATTTCCATTTTCCACGTAGATTGCCACAATTTAGAACATGATAGGATGGCATAGGATAGGATGGGATGGGATGGGATGGGATGGGATGGGATAGACAAGGCTAGACTAGTTGAGTTGGAAGGGACGCACAAAGACCATCCAGTCCAACTGCCTGACCACTTCAGGGCCGACCAAAGATGTGATAAAGGGCATTGCCCAAATGCCTCTTGAACACTGGCAGCGCTGGGGCATCGAACGCCTCTCTAGGAAGCCTGCTCCAGTGTTTGACCACCCGCTCGGTAAAGAAACGTTTCCTAGTATCAAGTCTGAACTGAAGACCCACATTAGTCTTCAGTAGAAGTATATTACATTTTACCCTCTTTCTTCTTCCTTCTCCTTTTCTCCCTACCTTTAACTATTTTCTTTCAAAATCTCTTCTAAAGCTGCTGACACCAGGCTCCTGAAACTCCGGAAGGAACTAAACCAGCCTTCCCCGTCCTTTCAGGCAGAGGTATGACCATTGCTGTTCATCATTTGTCCACTGCCATTTTTGACACTTCAAAGAATGAGAGATTTCAAATCCTTGACCCGTACCTTGTGATTTAATGCTCTTGTTTTCCTGGAGACCTGTGACACAGATTACCTATTCCCCTCCTTGATTACATTAAGTCACTCGACTATGGCTGCTATTTAGGAAGTGACAACGTCTATTTTAGGAACACATACCTATCTCACGACTTGTATCACCTTGTTTCCAGAAAATGAATGAACAGAATGACTTCATTTTCGCAGCTACCTTTATCCTTAACCCCACGCCTACTGCTCCAGACCGTGTGAAGAGCACAGTCTCCCAGTGCAAAGGGAAGCACTGCAACAGTCCAGCGACGGACTGTCACAGAGATTAAGCTCTTCCCCACCAACGCAGTTCTAGGCAGTATTTTTCTCCAATAAGAAGGAACCCAAATCAGATTTTCAGAATCCATGAAAAACAGGACCTTTTGATCCTTTTTTCCAGGGGATCTCGATCTAAACTAGTACCACTTTTCCTACGACATTTCTGCAGGCTCATGCTGTTCCCTTGCCTCTTGGCCCATTTTGCTCCTGGCTTTTGACTCCAGTTCATACATTTTTGGACCAGCTTCCTGAAAAAGGAGTCCACTCGGGGAGACTGGTCCTAACAGCAGCACGGGGCCACTGAACTCCTCAATTATCATTCTTAGGGGACAGCACGCTACAATGCAAAAACGTAGAATGATGCTGACGTAATTTAAAACAAAGACTACAAAACCAAATCACTCCCAACCCACCCTCAAAAAAGACACACTCTACATTCAGGAAGGAGATAGATATATATATATATATTTCTTTTCATCAACATTCCAAATATCACTTCTGAAAATTGTATTCTATTTATCTATGCAAAAGATTTCTAGTTTAAATTAAAAATCTGAGTTAAACCCACCTATTTTCTCCTGCATAGCACTATAACCCATAACAGGGTTACAACCACAACGGTGCACCGTCTATAAACCAGGGGTAGATGCTTTGCTACAGCTTTCTACTACAAAGTGACATTTCAAAGTTTCTTTAAAGCGAAATTATCTTAATTTTAGTTAAAGCTACAGGAAACACCACCCTCATTAAATTGCAAGCCCTGATTCAGCAGTGCTATTTTCACAGGTTGCTCTTCTGTGACCCTGGAGGAAAGGCGGTTCAGCTCACGGGCTTTACCAGCCACTGGCCAGGCTGACGGTGGATCAGGCACACGCAGCGCAGGCGTTCATTTCGCCACCAGTGCAATAGTGAGTGCCACAGTGTTAATTTGCTGTTCTACAAAAGCACAGGCCCTCCTGAGCAGCCCTGGCAGTGATAGGTTTCAAAAAGGATGAGGCAGCTGTTTTTCTAAATTTTGCTTCTCTTAACACCTTTACGGTTCCTGCAGGAGGAAAGGCAGTGAGCTCCTCTTAAAAACAGCCCCAGATTAAAACACAGCTTAAGCACTCTCATACTGTTTCCAAGAAGTGTCAGTTCCTAGAGATGCAGTAGAAACATACCTAAAGGGAACAGCGACTCAATTATTTTCTGTGCTGACACCAGAGAAAATTCCCGAAGCTACTAAACCTCAGGGAACCTAATTCTCCTCTTAGAGGTGAGTTAGGGACAGAAACTGCTTTTGGAGTCCAAAATTTACTTCTTCTAATAGCAACTGCCAACATTTGCAGGATATAATGATAGATATTAAGAAATAAATACATAATTGACACGAGTATCTATAGTGAGACCAACAATTGATCCCACGTTGAAGGATGCCAGCAGCAGCAACCAGCTCAGAGGAAGAATCACCCGTGACCTTGATGTGGCCAGCAGCCTGACGTAGACGAAGCACATTGTACTATCAAGATTCACCTTGTGAACTATGATCGCTCTTCCATTCTACAACGAAATGCGACCATAGCACGTGGCCACAACACAGTAATGCCTTTTGAATAAAAGTTTAACGCCCCATACACAGAGCACCCAACGCACACAGGCTTTCTGTTAAAAAATGCTGCGTCTCTTACCAGCTCAGAGAATTCATTATTGCCCAGATCAAGTCTCTCCAGTTGGGTCAGTTTGTGCATTGACCTGTAACAGATTAGGAGATACCCAAGATGAAATTTTTACTTGCAAAATGCCGGTCAAATTTTGTTTACATAAAAATAAAGCTGAAACGATATAGTTACTGCACAAAGAATTGCGTCAGACCGATGCTCATGCAAACGAGAACAATACACTCCATCTCCGGCACAAGAGGTAAAGTTCTTGAACTAAAAAGCTGACAACAACTACTTTAGTATAAAAATTTTGTATAATTTTGCGTAGTCACTCAAGGACAATGACCCACGTTATATTTATAAGCAACTGAAAGTAATATAAATGGTGACATTTTTGATACAGATTCATAAATTTGCCGTCGACTTCTTTATAAACCACTAGGAAGTGTTTTGGCTCTTCACAGCAAAAGTACGAAGTACAGTTGTCACCCCCCCTAAAACTGCACCCAACTACAGTGACGAGGCAAACGCGCTTTTGTCTCAGGGAGCAGCAAGTTGAACGAGCCAAGCTTCGACGAGCCTTGTTTCGAGTACTGGTGTCGGTTTAACCGAATGCCCCGAGCTGACGGGGTCCCCTCCTCCTGTCGCACAGGTGACCTCAGACATGGCTTCCATTTCAGTAGCAAGTAAACCAGCTGCCGCTCCAGTAAGCGCTGGGATTTGGTGACACTCGCTGTCTGCCAGTAGCTTACGAAAACTCTATCGTTGCAAGCAGATAACCAACAGAATACGGATTTTGAATTCAAGCCTTCGATCTGCTGCAAAGCACATCTTAGCAAGCGTTCCTCTCTCCACGCAGTTCCTGGGGCAGGAGCGCGGTGGGGAGGTGGTGCGACCCCCGACAGCGCGCGCGGGCGGGAGCAAGGCGTCGCGCTTTGCTGGCGCGTGTCGCCCCGAGAGCCCCGTTTCGGGCTGCAGCTCCCCTGAGGGCAAGAAAGGCTTCACGGAGCCTCAGTGGCAAGATCTGTGCGAATGACAGCAAAATCAGCCAAAGCAGCTTATCCTTCTTCACAGCATTACAAAAGAAAGCATCAGACAAGGACGTCACCATAAGAAAGTGAACCAAAAGTTAGTATTGGCCATGCTTTACGCAGTAAAGGGCTTTAAATGAGGAATAATCTGGATTTACGTCTGGGACTGACCGCTGCGTAACAGCAAAAAAAAGGCACTTCTACTGCTTGGGCTCAGGTGACTGAAACAACAGTGAAATAAGAGGAAAAGTGAGAAATTGCTAAGAATTATGTGATTAAATTCTTCCTTTACTGAAGCCGATGGGATAAATCTCCCAGGTTTACCCCTGAATTTGAAAAACCGGTTATCTCGAGCGTAGCTTAAACTGACACAGGCACAGATCACAGCGTACGTGGACTGACTGGTAAAAGCATTTAAAACCTATCCGTTTCGAATACAGGTAAACTTTTAAAAAATACACGGGGTTTTCAAAACTATACTTAATGTATGGCAGCAGAAGCGCTGACTCAAAAGAAGTAACCCCGACGCTGCAAAACCTATTCAAAAATTGCCAAGCGGCTTGCGAGCACGAGTTGAAGGACTGAGCGTGCCAGAGGGCTGGCGGGGCTGTGATTTCCCGAACTGGAACGGATGTTCTGCAGTTGTGTAGCGTACAACTTGGCTCATATTGGAGAAAAATAACATTTTTGTAAAGATCATTTACTACATGATACATGTGCACTATTTGCTACTTCAGGCCTTTTCAGAATGTTAGAATTTCATAGTTGTATGAAATTAAGATTAGGGAGTTGTATTCGAAATTACTATGACATTGGAGAGTAAGAACAATTTCCTCATTTCAATACATCGATCTTGATTTTTTATAACGGTTGATGTTTTAAAGATAGTAAGTGATTTCAAATAGTGCACTCGATACCATTATTTTAGATTTTAAAAGGTAATTAAATGTAAACCAAATGGCTTTATAAATATTCCGTAAAGATTTCATTAATTTCAAAAACCTGAATTATTACGATGATATTCTTCCATGCCTCTTCATGAAAATTCTGCACTAAACAAGGCATTTTAGACAATAATACTTTGAGGGCCCTACTGCGATGCGAGTGGTGTAACATGCCAGCGAGCGACCCCGGGTGCTGGCCCTCCGCCGTCTACACCTGACGTGGTTCCTCACGCGGCTTTCGCTCCTCCTGGTTCGCTCTACCCCGAGCAACTCCTGGGCAGATCTGGGAGGCAGCCCGAGCCAGGACCCCTTCCAAAAGGCAACGTGGCTCCCCTGCTCTGGATCACGTTCAGATTTCATAAATTAATTACTGCCTTTGTTTCCGTGAACAAAACTGGAAGAGGATATTACCCCTACCGCAGAATTTCTCTTTAAGCCCTGTAGACCAACATGCCCCTAACGCCACACTGGATTTTGGTGGTGGTGGTAGTAAAAAGGAGGATAGAAATTATTAAGTAATTTAGCATTAACTGCAACAGTCAGTTCAGGGCCTTCTAAGGTAATCAGAGTTGATCCTAATCAAACACTTAGCATAGTCTTAATTGATGTGATCTAAAATAATCAACCATTTTCTCTCTGCAATTTGTATCAGAGGTAGAACTGTTTATCAAAGATGCTACGGCTAAAAAACACGGACCTGTTTTAACATTTAAAATACGGAAAAATGAGGTTGCGATGGAGCTAGATAGAGAATACTGCTGCGTATTTATGACAAGCCAACTTTAGTTTTCTAAAACAGGAAAAAAAAATCGCAGAAATAAATGCCATTCTTCAGCAGCACAGTGAAGCATTTTTTGCTAGACATTTAGTAAAGTCAAAAACCATTTAGATAAACAAATATTCCGCTCTCAAATTTAGTGAGTTATATACTTTATCAGATTTCTTTACTTAAACAGACCCTTTGACCGACCTTTTTTGTGTTTCTTGACTTCCGGCACAACTTCAAGGAATGAGTCTTAGGGTCACAGATTAAGACCAGGCATCAGATGTGCTGCCGTACTTTACAGAAATTAAGGTTCTGTACAGAGAAGTTGTTAAAATATATCTAGGCCTCTTAGGCAGATAGTTCACCGCTGAACCAAATGAATAATTCCTTTCAACAGAACCTGCTCTCTTTCATATTTAGGCTGTTATCTTCCATCTAACAGAATTTGCAGTTATTTTCAAGCACAGAAAATTTAAGCTCGATAATGTAATAAACGCCAATGCGTTTACGCAACAGCTCTGGGAAGCGCGATGCCAAGTCCTGAAGCCGTTTGAAACTGATGCGACCAGCACCGCGGAACTACTGGCACCATCACTGCAGGGCAGGTTCCTATGCTATTGATCTCTTTGGGGCCTTCTGTGTTACTGTATGCCCATTTTAGCCTTTATGGCTTCCTAAAATGGTCTTGATCATCGTTCCACTTGCTCATTACTGCTCTTTTTCTGTCCCATTTTGCACAATCTCAGTTTCCTAACAAGTCTCTGAAACCAAGCAAATACGTTATTTTGGCTGAGCGTTTGGCGTCCTGGAAATATTGAGGAACGGTCACAGTTTACTTTCAGAATCATTTCATCTTTCTATGCTGCCAGTCACCCAAAAGCAGATTAATTCTTGATAACTTTGCTTTTTTGATGCTTTCTGATAGTTCACCTATTGCATACTCCCTCAAGTTCACTGTCGCACAGTGTTTCTTTATCTTCTTCCTGTCCCACAGCTACACCATGGCTCTCTTACAATATATTTTCCAACCTATTTGACCAATTTTTACAAACATGTTTGACACAAGGAAGCGACAGGCGCTTTTTCCTTGTTTGCTAAAAGCAACGGTAGCTGCCCGCACAGCTCCGAAGGGGTTAGCACCTAAATTAAAATTAAGCAAAGAAGTAACAACAAATATTTGACTACAAGGCACAAAACAAGATGTTGTGGCTTAAGCCTAGAGTAAGAAGGAGTTAAATTCATACACTTATGATCGGCCCAGACTGAGCACACGTATTCTTAAACGGAAACCGATTCCCTACATACCGTACGCGGCCCCCCGTTTTAGTAACATAAATCTTCACTCACGCTCCCCAGTTCCCAGCCTGCTTCTTAGTGCATTTTTGTTCTGACAGTATTCATTACTTTGAGTTATTATTGCTATAAAACCAGAAGGAACAATGAAAACGTACTTTGTCTTTTAATAGTAAGGCTTAGTACGTGAGAGTAGCTAGAAGGCCGGGAGCCGTTCAAGAAGCCCCGAGCACTCTGCCAGCACAACACCTGGAGAAAGCGAGCGTTCCACGCTCTCCCAAAAAGGATTCCGGTTTACATTGTAATTTCCACGAAAACAATAAGTAAGAGTGAAAAATGTTTTTAACCCCTCTGGTGCTCTAACTGCACTGTACTTCTCTTTGGAAACGCCTCGCAAAGGCTGACTCAAATTTCACGCATCCAGCCAGAAGCTACGTTTATGAAACAAAGCTGCAACACCCTCGGGAAGGAACATGTACACCCTGGACGTGTTTACGCTTGGTCTAACTTACTCCTCCTAAAACTGCCACCATTGTGTCTTAATTCACTTGTTATTAATCTGGTTTGGATACAAGTTGCAAACATCATGTACAGGTTTTTAAATTAACTGAACTCGACAGGGTAAGTAATTACATTTGCGATTGTGAGCGTGATGACGATGGAGACTCCTATACCACACAGAACCTCTTTAACTTTCTGAGAATTCCTTACGCTAATGTGCACACTCCCTGCCGGCAAGGGTTTGCAAGACTGGACTCAAGAGTTTTCTAAAACTGATTACACTTACTTATCCACAATTTACCAGTTGCTGTTTTGGAAATCAAAGTGGTTTTGCTTACAACAAATCAGTTGGACCCCTCCGAAGACCAGTCCCTCGTTACACAGTGAGGCAGCGCGCACGCTCCCAGCCCGTATGAGGAAGCCGTGAAAAGCATTCGGACATTACCGAAGATCCTTTAACAACTCCCGAGGGCAGGTTTCGCTCCCTAGTGCCACCCAAAGGTTTCACACCACAGGAAACGCATCTCAGCGTGTCAGCGTTGCAAGTTCATAGTTCTTTACGCCTGCAGACGCGACACGTTTTTCAGTTATAATATCAACTGCGTATGACTACAAGCATTACGTAGTATGACGCCTTGGAAATACAAGGAAAAAACCCCAGGAACGGGACACACACCTTGAACGGTTCATACAAAGTTTTCTCGCGCAGGCAGCATTACTTGTGACTTTGTCGTTCTGCGTTAAAGTCGATAAAAGCTTCCAGTGATTACGACTCCCCGCGCCCACGCTGAAGAGTTCAGAAACCCCCAGCCGGAAGCCTGAAAATACCTGCCACCCGGAACCGGAGACCGAACAGCAGTATTCCTTTGGTGGTTTTACATACCCAGTCACAGTTTATACGTACACGGGATTCCGCATTTTGAAACGTGGAACTCGCAAACTCTCCAAAGACGAAACGAATGGGAAGCGGGGTCACAGCCAAGCTGGCACAACCTCGTGTATCCCATACCGTGTGCCGCCTCTGAACAAAACCGCTGCTTTAAAAGGTTTGGTTTGCGCTACTGAAAATTCATCATCAAAGGCAACTTTTAAACATTGCTTTGTGCAATTTCTACAGTCAGGTAGACAGTTTCAAAAACTGCGACTTTTATATCAAGGCAGATTAATTTCAGTTAGCGGGTGCTACATCAAAAGTAAAGCATGCTGCCAAACGTACCCAATGGAATAGTAGATGAGATTTCTCATTAGCCTGTGATATTTTTATCTCCTTCATGTAATTACTTGTATGTTTCTTATGAAAAGATTCATTATATTTTTTTATGTGGGGTCATTCTCTAAAGGTGGAACAGGAAAGGTGCAATTACGAGTAATGCTCCGTTAAATATTCATTGCTTAAATGATGTAATGTAATATAATTAATGTCCTCATAAAACTTGCAGCCAAAAATTTCACATAAATCTGTATCTGTATCGCATTTGGACCTATTCCTCCATTCACAAGTAACCGCAGGAGTTACATGGAGCAGATGTGATTCTCGGCTATTGAAGCGGACCTCACGGTAGGTTCAGAATAAGGTGAATCTTTTTTCGTTATTATTTTTAAACACAATAATGGAACGTGGTTCTCAAAAATCTCGAAAACCAGCATAGAGAGTAGCTTAGAGAGACGACGGAATACTTGGTGAAAAATTAACATTGCTCGCAATAGTCTGAAAACATTCACGCTCCATGCGTTGTAACTCACGTTCTACAATTCCATGACACTAATTATAGTTCACGGTAATCACATATATTCCCTAACGTAACCTTCTCATGTTCTCGCATGCTTGGGGTTCTGCTGCCTTATTTAGAAGATACTTATCCACACATTGTAAACGCTTCAAACAACCAGGAGGCTGCCTTGCATTTACTGTTTCTGGCAAAACAAATGAGTCAGCTGCCATAAATAATTTTAATGAAAACATGGCATTCTCACCAAAATCCTGTTCAGATTTCTGACGGATAGGAGATGGTGAACACAGGAAGGTTTATCCAAACCTTCAATCACAAACTTCTAATCACATCGGAATCACGCCCACATATGAAGAACTGTATTCATAAGTAACAAAAGCATCTCTAATAGGTAAAAACCCACGAGCGAAAAGCAATTGCGTCAGAGACACAACTAGACTCACACAACGATAAATGCAATGAAGGAGGCAATATAATACTGCTACAGAGTTAGCGTAAGCTTTTTGTTGGTCATATGTCTACAGCGATAGGACTGAGAAAGCTGTAACAGGTACTCTAGTTCCTCGTGCAGCAACAGACAGAATTATTTTTTCATATGAGTTTCTGATAAATGGACACCATTATTTTTTGAAGAAATAAAAAGCAAATAAGGGCAAATATGTTGCCGTTACCGGATTATCTGCTGTATTCATTTCAAATAACATTTTCTCACACTTTTGTTGCACACAGTAAGCTTTATTTCAATGTTGTTAAAATGCCACATTCAGGAGTCTCTTCCAGCGTTAGTATTCTAAACCTTGCAATGTAACTTTAAGTTCATTAATGAATCAGTTTGGAAGTCACACTGTAAAAATTAATATTTAACTGTAATAGTTTACCTGTTGCAGAGTAGTTAAATCTTAACCGGGGCTAAAGTATTACGTGATACAATCACAAAGAGCTACTTACTTACACATCACTTCATGGATTACAAAGAAAATTTGGCCTTAGTTTTCAGTGAATCTCAAGGTAATTTGTGTGATTTCTAGGATATAAAACATGTATGGTGTAAAGAAAGGAGCAAAAGTATAAATTACTCCGTCATAAAGTACTGAATCTATCTATTATCCAGGCTTCAAAATAACAAAGTACGTTTAAGAACTGATTTTCAGGATACAAAATATTGTTACACATGGACTTAAATATATGACAGAGAAAACGTCTGAAATAATGTATATAGTATCTACAATAATGTCTATTTTAACTTAACTACAAGAAATAATATCTGTTGCAATTTTTAATTATATTGACGAACGTAAGGATTTTACAATCTGCAGTATCAACCCACAAATCAGAGATTATAGCAGAGACCATGGGCTGATGCCTAAAGCAATTAAGCCTCTGAAGCCTAAACCACTCCAGGAGCTCTCAGTCAGTCATGGCAGTGTGCTGCTTTGCTATCAACACAAAGCGAAGCCAGGAGCGGTCGGTCCACGAGGCATACCGTTGCCTTGGCTGCACGGCTATCGGAAATACGGCTGTGCACAACGTTACTTGGGCTCAGCGCGTGGGAAAACCAGCCAACACGTTCCGCTGCGTTACGCGTTCTGGACTAAGAGGCAGCCTCCATCAGCCTGTGCACACCAGAACTGCTGGGTTTCGTGGCACGGTTTGGGAGAGCTACCTCAACACAGTCTACTCGTGCTGACGCTCCCGATGCTGCCATTTCTGGTGCCCGAAAATCTGCTGACTCCACATCCTCTGCCGTTCGAGCCACTGTACACTCTCAGGCGATGGGCAAGGGCACTCTCCATCTTCAAATGCGAAGATGAGAAAAATCAATTTCAATGCCCAAAAGACGGAACTGCTGGTGCAGAAGGTGTCTAGGCACAACCAATGCATCTACGGCACTGAACGCTTGTGAGACTTTACCTAGCTCTGTATCAAGGGCCTAAAACAAAAAGCACCCCAAAGACAAGAGTCCTATATACGGAAACTGGAAATCAAGCTCCTTCATGGTTTGGTCGTAATAAAAACACAGGGACACCCCACTGCAGGAAAAAAATGTTTGCGTGCAAAATGTAAGGATTTTAAAAAACACATTACTGACTTAAAATACTGCCTTCCACACAGGATCCTAAATTCTCATCAGTTTTGTGTATGGTGGAAATGGATCAGATCTCTAAAATTAATCCCTTGGCTCAGCACCTCGTCAGGAATCACTTTACAAATGCAAAGGTTTGCTCAGCTGACTGCGAAGAAAAGTGAAACCTTCACAGTTGTGACCTTTGTTCACACACAAATTTCTTCCCCAACACAGCTTTCAAATCGTTGGGGAAGGGCATTCTAGGTTTCAGTTCAGATCCACTTCTGCTTAACTGATCACATAAACATCAGAATGCAGAGAAGAACTCATTAGCCAGTGCAAAGCTCCTGACAATATCAAGTCTTCACGAATAAATTTTTTCTTTTTTTTTTAAACTCCTTTTTTTCTCTTTTCATTTTGCATTCACCTTCTGGATTTCTCTACCTTCTTCCCGCCAACTGGCTTTGCGTGGTTAAAACCAAGGTTAACATATGTTTCCACTTTCTGGTCTAAATGACGTGAAAGTCCGCCTTACCTGGCGCACAAATTTTCTGACGACGTGCCCCGCGGCACATCACTACATGTTCTTTGCGGATCCCTGCTCGCGGGTTCTTGCTCACCGCGCTTGGGGAACGCGCTGCGCTTTGGCGCAGCAGCGGCTCTGCCAGAACAGCCCGCTGAACAGGACTGGCTCGCAGAGTAAGCAACTCTTACCGACTGCTCCGTAACAGCAGGGAAACAGCTGGGACGGTGTCGTTGGTGCGACACAAGGACAGGACACACGTGGCACTTCTACACAGTAGCTTAAGACGGTTTTCCTGAGTGTTGGAGCTACATCATCCCTGGTGTATACATTCACAGCATGACCCTGAAACGTCCCATTCGGCTTAGAATCGCTACTTGAAGGATCCTTTGGTATAGAAAACTGAAAGTTCAGTAGAATTTTCCATGTAACATTTGGTATTTTCTACTTCGTAAGAAAAATCTGGAGGAATGCTATCCGGAAGATACAAGAAAACACGCGCCCACTTGCAGGGTTAAATGGCCTGAACCAAACTACTGTCCCTTTTCCAGGAGGTAATGGGTGCTGCTTAACCTCGCATCTATCCTAAAACACTGATTTGAATGGGCAACTGGAACGTGAGAAATTAATGCTTGCAAGATTTCAAAGCACATCTGGTTTAAAACATTCAAAACACCAGTAACGGCAAACATACAGCTACTCCGTCAGCGAATTCCAGAATTAATACTCCTTGAGGGAAGGATGACCTTCGGCACACGAGAGGCACAGGGTAAACACACCCCAAGCGTCACCGAACCTCGGGGCCAAATTCACACCTAGCGAACTCCGTGTGGCTCTGATAAGGTCAATGATTTTTCCTAAGAGGTCTACATTCGGACAAAGAAACACAATATACCAGTAACAGAGGTGACAGCAGGACAGTAACAGTCGCTCCGTGTTCTGGGACAAACACAGCTGTCTGACAGCTACGAACCCAGGACCCACTGCAGTTATCTAAACTCAGAACCACCGAAACTGCGCAGGACTGACCGCATCGTTCACTGCCACAAAGGTCACCTCGCCGGTTTTGCTTAAAAGATTTGGTACTTGGCAAATAATGTGTTTGACAAGTCGTATTTTGTTTACAGTGTAATAATACAGTGGAAAGTAAACAACTGATCTGTAAACGCTGCAGTACCGATCGGCTCGAACACATCATTAAATCACTACAAAACGACTAGTACTTGGGATGTGGGTCTCCACCATCTTAAGTACCGAGGAGAGGCAGGCTCTAAGTTCCCCACTACCAAAAAGGTGACAAAAAATAACCAACGCTTCATCGGGATATACATTACCCAAATCTCTACAGAATTCGGCACGTGCTTTATAACCTTACGCACTAGTTTTGCAGGGAATGAATGAACATAAAGAGACCTAGCTTCAGCCTGCGAGACTGAAAGCGCAGCTTTGTCTCTGTTTTCTCACGTGTTTTGCCAGAGAGCAGGAAGAAGACCTAACTTAAGATGCTGAATAATTAACAGGGATGAACCAAGTTCAAAGGGTGTTAGTGAATATCCGATGACTAAAAGCTAACTGAATCAGCTAACCCAAGAAACAGGAGTAAAGGAATTTTACGCTCCACACAGGTTTCTTGTTTAGTAGCCCTTTTGATTCCTAGTTCTACTGAAATACGGCCTAAAGACAGCATGAACACGCATCAAACCCAGGATTATTTCCCCAGGGAAAGCCAGAGGAAGAAAAAGGGGACGTGCTAGAAAAAGACAAGGCTGAATGTGAGATGAAAAATGTCATAACTCGATGACTATCTACACGTTAATTGAGGAAGAAGGGTGGAAGTAGTCCGAGACGGCAAGGAGCACCTCAGAAAACGAGAAAGCACGAGGACAGCCCCTGTTGTCTCACGTGAAATATCTGTATATAGTTATAGTTATGCTCCCTCAGAAGAATGGTTGATTTCTCCATTGGCGATCTCCAGTTTTAACTGTAGAAGTATAGTTCATAATATCTGGACGACCCCTACTGACAGGCTCTCCAAGACAGTTGCTTTACCTCACTACTAATAACGCGTTTGGCCGCGGTGGCTGCTTGCCCACTGGGCTAGAGAGAACATCACAAGCAAGTTAACCCCGTCTGACACGCACTGCATGCCGGGGAACGGGTGCCAAAGAGGGGCTCGGTGTAAGACTTCGATCTAAGAGACATAGCTTTAAAAGGAAAAAAACCTGAAAGCAGCTGTAATTTATTCAGACGTATGCATTCTGCAGTTCTTCAAAAGCCATCGTCAGTCACGTTTTACGTGTGTAAGAATTTAAGCAGTTGAGAGTCATCAAGTTTCGCGTGATTATTTTTATTTTCCTGACTCCATAAATAAAACGCCTTTTCTCACAGAACGGTGAATTTTTCCAGGCTCGAGGGAAACGGTGCCACAAGGTCGCCTTTGGCACCTCACAGAGGGGGTCGCCGTCTGCTTGCTGGCTTTCAGGGAACTTGGACGGGCTGCAAGAGCACAGGTCCCAGGACACCCGCTCCCACTCACGCGGACGGACGAGTGGCCACTGCNTATTTTTATTTTCCTGACTGCATAAATAAAACGCCTTTTCTCACAGTACGGTGAATTTTTCCAGGCTCGAGGGAAACGGTGCCACAAGGTCGCCTTTGGCACCTCACAGAGGGGGTCGCCGTCTGCTTGCTGGCTTTCAGGGAACTTGGACGGGCTGCAAGAGCACAGGTCCCAGGACACCCGCTCCCACTCACGCGGACGGACGAGTGGCCACTGCTGAGGCTCACAGCCGCACCATCTGCAGGGTACTTTCTATACTTTGATACAGCTATGGATGGCAACAACCAAAAATATCACTCTACAAGTGCTTGGCTCAGAACCATCCATCCTTACCCCAACAACCTATTAAACGACAGAAACACGCCGGCCCAGGGCGTTAGGCTGGGCCATTACTCAAAGGTAGCACAGGAGCGTGACGTACAGCGCAGAGCATACAGACGCTCGGAGGCGGTGTGTGTTACCTGCGTGCCAACGCTGCATCGGTGCTGCAGCTGAGAAACACGTGCTGCTCGTAGTCTGCTGTTCCAGCTGGGAAATAGAAAAGGTCTCCGGTGGTCCTGGCAGGTAAAAACCCCATCCTGCTCTCAATGCATTCCAGCAGTCATCGTCTCTCTATTTAATTCCTCTTGCAGTTTGAACTGTGTGCAGGTGTTTTCACTCCGTAGATAATTTTTTTTTAAGCAAGTAAAATTAAAAGCATACTGACTTAAGGCGTTCCGAGCATAACGAGCAATTTCCTTGCATACCATAAACCAACCATACCTGAGAAAGCAGAGCACGGAGTCTAAGCATAACCAAATCAGATCTCATTAATAACAGTCAGAGCGAACCCTGTGTGCGTTCAGCTCCCAGCTGTTCCTGGAGTGGCTCAGGGCTCTGGTATAATTAGGAACAAAACGCGTGTAAGGCGGGCTGGGGTGGTCCTCCATGGTCACAAACGTTGTCCCCTCCCACCACTTTGTGCTGTGAAGGCTTTATCTGAAATTCAACCTCACTGGTCAGATATAAACTCTTCTGAAAAAACAAATCACTTCTGCATCTGTGAAATGGAAGTTTTAAAGAAACAAGTAAGTGATAAATTAATAAATAAAAATTGGGTGTCTGAAACAGGCCTACGTACAGGGCTCTGATTTCTGCTACGTCTTCCGTTTGCCCATTTGACACGATAAAATTATACGCCATGAACACCACCGGTTAAGGTCAACTAACTACAGTTTAAGTGCTAACAGGATTATCCTAGGCGGCAGAAGCAGTACTGGCGTATGTTCACTGCAACGCGAGGAGTTCTAGCTCCACCCTCTCCCAGAGCATCCCTTACCGGAGGTATCGCAAAAAAATGCCGCCACTGCCTTTAGAAAGAATATTTAAGGCAATTTTTCAGCCGAGTTTGACCCACGCTGTATGTTGGAAAAGCATTCTCACAATAAGGAAACAATCTAATCTAATACATTTTTCTGCATCTTCTCTGAGCAGCAAATACATTTCGTTTAAAAAAGCCTGAAGGGAAGATAGGTACTAGCAGTGGCTTATTGAAATACTGGCAATATTTTAATAACGTAGTGCCAAAGGAGTAAGTCTTCTGCAATATGGCACATTGAACTCAGCTAGAGTTACTGTTTGAAGAAAACAGGTCATCATGAATGATGAAAATATTTGTAATCTCAGAGTGTGGGAAACAGTTTACATCTTTATAATAAACTAGGAAGAAAGTGGAACAGCATTTCAAAAAATAGCAGTCTAAAGCTAAGCTTTTAAACCTATATTTAGATGCCTCTGGACAGATTCTCAGCTGATATAAATTGTCTGTTCAACTGACTTCGACACACTTAAGACAACCTGCGATTTTCACAAATCTACTTCCTAAAACAGGATTTTGGAAGTGGCGAGGACTTTAGGAATATAAATGCTACTGAAGGCAACGGGACTAACGGTCTTCAGTCACAGGAATGCTTTTTATGACCCCATTTTCAGGTTAATGGGAATTATAATCATTACTTTTATTCAGCAAATTTCACATCTGAAAAAAGGCAACGGATTGCGACGTTTTCGACGTCTGAGAATCCATCTGAATCTTTATTGGCTCATCCCTGCTGAGACGAAACTAAAGAAACAAGGAAGGCCGTATCTGCAGTCTTTCAACACCACAAAAGCTGGGAGACATTTATACCTGCCTGAAAAAGTCAAAGCAAAGTGGTATTGAAATAAGGAACAAGAACAAAATAACTTTACCTGATAGTGTTTCAAACAGTATTTTGATAGATCACCCAAGATGCTTCTAAGTGACACACGCCAGTTTTTATACTAAAATGATTATTTAAGAGGAGTGTCAGCGTTTAATACACACACACTGTACCTATACACAAAGTGATAAATCTGTATTATTCTGCTTACTTTCTCCATTTGTAATGAAGTCGTAGCTACAGAAGGGTGTAACAGTTGTCACTCTCTACAGATATTTAGATACTTCCAATTTACAAACTCAGCCTCTGCAAAACAGGTTACTATTACTTTGTACGCATTCTGCCAAGGAAGAATCTAGACTACTTCTCTTTACATTATTTTAAAAACAAATTACTGTGTGCTTTTTATACATTTTTTACGATACTGCTTAGAAACCTTGATCCTTTGAGTCTCCTTATACACCGCCTCACCACTTTTAAGAAATAACCAGCATGAGCAAGAGCTACACGTAATTTCAACAAACACATTATTTATGATCGTTACAACAGGAACAGGGCAACCTCCACCACCTTGCCTTGTTTCCATCCGATTTGTTTGCTACACATTTGTAGTTGCGGACAACTGGCAGATTAATTTGGTGCAGATCTACATGGTGGCTTGCTAGCGGAATTAATTAAAAGTTTGGCATCCCCGGTGCAGCATTTAATATACCACATTTCATGTGTTATAGTATTGCTAGGTGATTGGTCAGGGAATAAAAGAAACAACAACCCAACAACAACCCGTGACTCATAAAATTTTTGATTAAATGTTTGTAAAATTTAATTAATTAATTAATTACGGGGGCGGGGGCGACGGGGACGTGCGTACTTCTCATCACACTTTATAGAGCTTCTACTTCCCACGGTTCTACCTCTAAATTTTGGGGGAAAGAAAGAAACTGAAAGAAAGGTTACAGAAGAACGTCAATTTTTCACATGATATTTACAGGAAAAAAAAAGTACACTTTGAATTCAAAGGAAGAAAAAAAAAAATCCGGTTTTACGAAATTCCATAAGAGGGAATTCTTCGGGGTGAAAAATGGGATTCTCTGCCCCTCCCCTTAAGTTTCATTACCAAATGTAGTTAACTGTGAAGGCGCAACAGATACTTTCATTATATATGCACAAAAAGATTGTTTTCACACCTTCACTTGTTATCCAGAAGGAAAAGCTTAATACATGGCATCCTTCTTGTTTCCATCCATTTTTGAAATATTTTTCATGAAAAACTTTAGATGAGACTGACCTTCTGTGCTTTCGAATTACTGGAAGGAAACGAATCCATTGCCCTTTATCAAGGAAGATAGTCAAGCATTGATAGCAAAGTATCATACAAAACCAGGAAGGTTTATTTTTCACAGAATTTTGAGAACCGCTCTTCTGTGGAAGTAGAATGCAGAGAGTACTGTTGTAATGTAAACAGCGGCAGTTAAAACCTAGAGGTTCTTTACAACTTATTATTATTAAACCAGAAGATTAACGTCTTTACATTACATTACCTACAGTAGGTAAGTGTAAACGACGATTTTTCAAGTAGAGTCTGAATTTTGACAGCACACGTACTTATCAGCAGCCATCCTCAGAAATAAGACTCTGTGGCTAAAACGTATCGCCTGTATTTTCACATAGTTATGTTTTATTACAATCAAAGCCTAAAAATGCAATCAAGAATAAACCCCATTTGTTTACATTTTAAGACTGAAAACACATCAATATAAAACGCCTATTTTTAACAAAAGGGGAACCCCCCCCCCCCCC
>VZSC01005290.1:24871-66775 GCA_013398225.1 Steatornis caripensis | reverse complement strand
AACCCCTACCATTCTATGATTCTATGATTAATTTACGTATTTGAAAAAAAAGTTGTGATGACCCTCCTCATCACCACAGTCTTTTCTCATGTGCCTTGTTCTTCCTGCTCTCTGCATATCATTCTGTATTTTATTATTCTGTACTTGCCTTTGCAAAGAAATATACAGACCTTTCCCTGCTGCTATCATCAGTAATGGTGAAAAGCATCACTTATACTCCATTGCTTGCCTACAACTTCTTTACAGACCAGCCTATACATATTCTTGCACATAACTGGTAGCCAGGAGGAAAGCAGTAAAACATAATAATGTTCAAAATGCTTTCCTCTTCTTCTGTGGCAGATGTCCTAATCAGATTTAATTACAAGTTTTTACATAAATGTTTGTCTAGCATGGTGGTCTGTTCTTTAAGAATCGGAAGAACATGGTCTTCACATCATTTGCAAAATAAAAAAAAGGACAAATCTACATTGGTTCTTCCACAGCTCTGATTGGTTACTCCCTTTCAAAATGCCAGAGAAGGAGGTCCATGGATCAGGTACTGAAATGCACACTGTGAAGCTAGTGTTCTCATTCATTTAGAANCGGAAGAACATGGTCTTCACATCATTTGCAAAATAAAAAAAAGGACAAATCTACATTGGTTCTTCCACAGCTCTGATTGGTTACTCCCTTTCAAAATGCCAGAGAAGGAGGTCCATGGATCAGGTACTGAAATGCACACTGTGAAGCTAGTGTTCTCATTCATTTAGAAGTGTGAGTTCCTAAATATTTAAACTATTTCTAGAGATAGAGCCAGAACACTTAAAAACCTTTTAGGTTCTCAAAAGCCAAAAATCTAGCACTGAAGGGATAAAACTGATTGAAAACACTGTGTACACAGATCATTCCTCCTACTCGTTCATACTACTTATAATCACTCTCTAGTCTGAAGTACTTTTCCTCCCTAGAGCAAAACCACTCCTGATGTGGCCTGGCCTCCACCATGGATTCTACCACTTTTGTTTATTCAGCAGTTCTTTAGACCAGGGCAGTCCTTTCCTTTCACTTACACATATGTTTAATAGAACCACAACGATCTTCCTGCCCTCTCTGTAGATTTTTTTTATGCTTAGTTGTGCTTTAAAAGAACTTTTCTTGTTTTACTATCAGTTCAAAATGTAACCAAAACCAAGAAGGCCACCAACACAGTTTATAAGATACGTGTATATATATGATATAGGGCGTATAGAACTTAACTTTGGGTACTGAATTCCGTGGATTTCATCTGTAGTGGGATTCACTTATAAAGGGAGTCAGGAGAGGAGCGGGAGGCTGAAAGAGCTGTGATTTCTATTGACTCACACCCAACAACAGTGACACAAATTTTGTGTTACTTCTTACAAGGAAGAATTCTGCTTGACAAATAACTGAAAAGTACACCTAAGTTACCCCCAGGTCCCTAAGTACCTCCCAATCCTAGGAAAGAGAGAGGTGTAATGTGTTACTCATATCCAGACTTTTCCTCAAAACTTGCAAAGAAAATGAAAAATTCAAATAGCGTGCCACTGAAGTCCTGCTTTGGGTATATGCAAGCATCCTTAGTGTCAGCTGAGTTTTGTTTCGTCCATTTAATCCTGCAGTTTCCTGAATACAGGGCCTTCTGCGAAATAGCAATAGATCAACTTCCATTACTTATCTGTGGCACAGCTGTCAAAAAAGAAGAGATGTCTCTCTGAAGCTCACTTCCTTTTTCCTCTGAGTACCAGTTTTTCCAGAAATCACTAGACAACTTATACTACAACAGTTCTTTTTGGCATGCCTCTGCTGCACAGCATTTGAGCTTGACTGCCAAATTTACTCCACTTTTGTAGTCTTGCACATGCAGTTACTCTTGGGAAACCCCAACTAAACAATTGGCATTTAATTTTCTTGGCAATCAAGAGCCCTATAATCTGAGACAGGCCTCACTACTTTATTGAAGGTGGTGAGCTGTCCTTTATTGGAAATGTAATGCAACTGTAACTGTAATGCAACTGCAACAGAACTGTAAAGTTCTGTTCAGAAATTATATAATATATTTGTTCGTTTCATTGAATGAGAACACGGGAAGGAGAGCGCTGTCTTCCAGTTATGTGAGAATTTGTATGGCTTACTACAGAATTTGTCTCTACTTAAAGACAAGTGAAGCATGCTCTTCTCTTTCTTCCTTTGTATAACATATTGTAATCACTACAATATTCCTGATAGTTGTGGAAAACACTGCAAATTCAGCTGTGTTGGCAACTGAGCCTATGAAGTAAGCAGTAAGACCAGCCCATCATGGCTATTTTTGAAGTTACACAGAATTTAAATTCTACTATCCTCATCCCATTCAGTTGGTTTGGGTTTTTTTTCCCTGAATGCAATTTGTGTAATAAATGGAGAGACAGTGCCACTAGAGCTATAGTATGTTACTTCTGTTAGCGGAGTTGGGTTCATTTCGGCAACAAATGTGTCCATTCAAAAGCCATAAATATGCAACACAACATTTTCTTTCCTTACGCTGGTTACCTAAAGTTCAGCATTTCTATCTATGTAGACAGTTTTTTCCTCTCTTATAATCTTCTCCCTTAAAACTAATTAATGAACTTGCCCATAATTATATGTGCTTCCTATTCCAGTAAAGAGGAAGGAAACTTCCAAACCAGATGGACGTCAATTGGGCTGTAACTTCTGTTGAATGAATGTGGATCTACAGCAGGAAAATCTCTTCTATTGCCAAAACATGGATAGGAACTGGACTTCCTCTCTTTAATAGCAATCTAAAGGTCAAGAGCCTGAATGGAGACAAATGATGACGTTATGCCTGATGATTACTTTACTGATTTGAAACACAATACAGAAGTCACTGAAAGCTGCCTGCAAGCTGGTTATTACTATTCCATTGCCCGCCCCCCTGCCCCAACAAAAATAAACAACAAACAGATATATTTGCCTGGAAAATAATAGTTACAGTGAAAATGTTCTAAGAAATACTTTTCCCCAAATAATGCAGTGGAAAAATTGGTTTCCTTTCCATATAGAATTAATGTATATAATCATAAAGATTTAGAGTAGATGGCAGTTAGAAATTTTTAAAATTTGACCTTATGCTTGGATTATGTTCATGCAAATTTAAGGGCAACAGTAGATGAAATTATCATACTGGTTTCAATATTTTAAAAATTAAATGTCCTGAAGAGTTTCCTTAACAGAAAATATTTGTAAAAAATAATTGTTTATTCACAGTGTTTAAATACATTTTATTTTGAAATACAGAAAAGAAGATATTTTGGTATCAAGCCCTTTCCAGACTTCATCTATATTTAGTCACTCACTAGGCTGTATTAAGCTTTTCTGTGAGTTGGTGCCATCAATTTCATCCCTGCTAACACAGAGTAGCACCACGTATATTCTTATAGGATTTTCACATCTGTATTAGTTTTACTAGCTCATCAGAGAACTCCAGAAGTTTCAGTATTGCTTTGGGGGAAATCACAGTGTCAA
Source organism: Steatornis caripensis (assembly GCA_013398225.1). NCBI lineage: Eukaryota > Metazoa > Chordata > Aves > Caprimulgiformes > Steatornithidae > Steatornis > Steatornis caripensis. Next base: position 63,268 of record VZSC01005290.1, on the reverse strand, counting down.
TAATTAATCACGTTTTACTTGTTGATGGTCTTCTTTGTAACCCTCTCTAACCCTGAAAAATACTCAAAGTTTCCATTATTTCCTCACTTCCTATTCTAACCATGTCCAGTTCTATATTCAGGATGCCAGGAACAAGTCACTACAAAAGTGTTTTCAAGAGGTTTTTGACCTCTTTTCAAGCCTAATTAAAGTTCAGTTAGAACTGCAGTCAGTCACATTAGGAAAATCAAGCACTGTAAGAGAAACTGATAAATTACGAAGCTCCTGCTATTTGTCCCAGTAACACCCTTGGTTAAGGGAGCAGTGGCCTTTGTGAATACAAATGAAACAGAAGACCTATGCATAAGATTATGACAAATAATTACACTTTATTACCAAGGACAGACCCCTGCTCTTGGATCACATTAGCATCGCTTCTGTGCCCACTTGCCTTTGCGTGCTGCTCGGTTTTGAAAATAAGGAACAAAATTCTGACAATAAATTTCGTTTGTGTGGATGACAAAATGTACAAATAGGATGTACGTGGAAATCATTAAAAACCAGACATTCAATATTTAGTAATTAATATGATAATTCAAAAATATGACTTCTTCTACAGGTCAAGCTTGGGAAAAGCTGTTGTATGCAAACCACTACTGCTTCTCCCTCACCTACCCCAAATCAGCACTGTGTTTGGAGTTTCAGGTCAGCAGGGATGAATTTTTGCATTTAAAATACAAACTCCAGTCTTGCAGACCAGAGAAGTCGAGAAAATTCTTTGTTTTGTGCCTATTTAATTATCTCATAATAGCATATTAAGGTTTATTAATTTTTAGATGTGTGGCTAGGTGCGTTTATAAAGTCTTCTCAGTTTGTTTTTAAGATGATAAAAAACGGGTTATACAGCTTTGAGACCTCCTACCTTCACTTTGAGTTTGCACAGTTCTTAAGTTAAATCTGGTAATAAACCCAAATGATAAGCAAAACTTTGTCTCAATGGGACAAACATCTGCTCTCTGAAAAGTATAGATCAGACTTAGGACAACTAGAAAAAATAGAGTTTCTTTCTGCAGGGAAGAGAGGGAATGAGATAAGGTTCTTTTGTAGTTGGAATCTCAACATACTTATATTCTTTAAATGTTCTCCTGAGGAGCTTGCTGACTTATTTGATGGGGTAATATGAGTTAGGAACCAGTACAATGAGGAGAAAGGCAAGAACTATACAATATTCTTCTCTCTGGAAGTGAAAATTCAGGATGCTAAGAATTCATAAGGTATTGTTCTATTTAGAATAAATTTCCCTGTAATAGAGCATTAGCTCTCAGGGTTCGTATTTTTGAAAACCGTTGGCCTTTCATGATCAGCAAAGAGGAAATCCAGTTAATAAATCCACTGCCTACATTTATCTTTCAGAGAATTTTGGAAATCGCAAATTGCTTGTCTCCCTCTCCACGTGTATTATGCACTGCGAACTTAGTTTGGAGTATTGGGTCTGGCTGAGCACCCCGGCCTCTCCTTGGAAAGGCAGCTCGGTCTGGAGAGCAGAGAGCGATGTAGCACAACCATAGGAGTGTTTGTAACAACTGGGCTATGTTTTCCTGCTCTTTATCCAGCCAGCACTCACATTCTGGGGGTGCATGAAATACAGATTGCAATTATAGTCAGATGTAATTTCCCACTATTCAGGGCTTCATGAGCATTCATGGTTTTGCATACTAGTTTGGCAACGGTGAGCTGTTAATCAAAGACGAACTTTAGGTGCTGATGCTTTAAGGCAATCTTGACATTGTAAACATCTGCCTATATTGTAACACCTGTGCACTCACAATAACCCAGCACCTGCTAGTGTCCATGCAGTGTGATTTATGTGCCTGGTTACAGGATCCTGAGGACTTTCTGTGGCTCCAGACGGTGGCATGTGTGTGCTACAGTGCGCACCAGAGTGCTGGAGCCTCGACTGCGCTTGGGTAGCACTGGAAGAGGTCCCAAAGTGACCCAAGTGAGCACAGCAGCTGAGACTCATCAGTAGTTTGCCATCCCTCTGGTGCTGTCAGCGCTGTAGGGGGGAGCCCAGCAGTGACCCACGTCAGGGAGCCAAATGCCGTTGGAGGAGCTTGAATGCAACGACCAGGGAACACAGCACCAGCACAAAGTCTGTTGCCTGAGTCTGGCTGGGCAGGGCCATTCTGAGGGGAGGGCCTGCTCCAAAGGGAGCCCAGAAGCTTCCAGAAAGCCCCACCATAGTGGCAAGGGTCTGTGTGAAGGGTTTTCCCCAAGCCCTCCATGTTCTTTCTGTCTGCTCTCAGTGACATTTGTTGCAGTTTGCATCTCACTCTACACTTCCCTAGGTACCATTTGATGGGGTGCTTTGCAATATCTGTCAAAGAAAATCATGTCAGGTGAGCAAACATGCAATGAGCTCTGTTTTTAAAGGTTAGATGATATTCCCCCACAGAGCTTGCCCTGCTTGCGCAACAAGAGCAGCAACCTCCAAACTTAAGACTATAGGCATCAAAGGTATTTAGGCATCCAGCATGTGCCTGTGCGCCTGTGTCTGTAGTTTGAGCCGTAGGTGACACACAGTGTTTCGACATGTTCTGAAAATCTCACCTCAGATACATAAAAGCTTTAATTCAGTTTGCTATTGGTGATACTTAAAAGTGAAATTTTACAAATGAGGCAATTAAGATGGTAATAAGCAGATATTTTTATACCTTAGAATACATGCAGCTAGGCATTTCTCCTCAGTTATACCTGCATGACAGAACCATGGTAGCATCAGGTTGTAGCCATCTCTTTCTGAGTGCAGAAAGTCTGGTTTTCATTATTTCAGCACACTGCAAAACTTTTAACCATTAGCCCTTTAGAATTTTTTAATTAATCAACCACTGATTTTATTTGGCATTAGCACTCATTCAGCAATCAGAAGAACTGAGTATGTGATAGCTTCTAATTTCAACACCCAGAAATTATTCTTCACTTGCTTTTGTGACTCAGTACAGAGGTTATTAAAAACTGCTTTCCATAATTTCTAAGGAATTATAAGTTGTATTGTGTTTTATTATACAAATATATATTAATCCTACTTATTTCAACAAAGTCTGTCAAAATGTTTATATAGCTTATTTTTCATATTTTACTTAATTATAATCTGCCACTAAGGAAACAATGCTTGAGTGACATTAAAATCTAACTGGAGTGGACAAATACAGACTCTTAGAACAGCTGTGAGAAATCCACCTGCTATTGTTTTCTGAGGATTTTTCTTTCCCTATTTTTTTCCTGTAATTTTCTGTTTAAACAAGTAACCTTCTGGTTTAGAATCAGAAAGCCAATCTGTCTCTTTCTAGCAAAATTAAAAAAATCCAGAGGAGGAAACCAAGTCAAATCTATTCTAGTAACATTTGTAAAGCTAAAAGCTGGTAAAGCTAGTTAAAACTCTCTAACTAAAAGTTCAATTAGATGTCACTGAATATAAAAGTAGCACTTGTCTAACACAACTCAGGCATCCAAAGTGTAAATTCCTCTTCAAAATAATTCATTGTATTTAGTTACTCTGTAGTTTTCTGACTCGGATGATAACTAATTGTCTCTGCCCCAGCATTGATATTCCAGTTGCCAAAGCATCTTCAACGAAGGGCTGAAGGGTCAATGCAACAGGATACAACCTATGTTCTAGCACTGAACATACCATTAGTCTCAGCCTAAAAGGAGAATTCATTGCAGCTATATTGTCACTAGAAGAGAGTACTGCCAGCCAGCTGTATAATTCTGACTCTAGGAAACACTATCTACCTTTCACACTCAGTTTGGGGAAAGATCATGTCTCTGGGGAGACATCCTTTCAAGATTCTCTGCTTCACAAGCAGCAGAGAAGACTGCAGAGTAAACATAATGGTACTACTCAAAGCAATGAGGAAAAAATACCACGCAGACTGCAATGGGATAAAAACCCCCATGTCTATGCTAGCAAACTGTTCTTACCAAAACAGAGTGTCTACATGCAGACTTCTAGGTGGGAATGCTCCTTACCATCTTTTAACTATCAAACTCTACATAGAAATGAATTGATTTTTATTAGTGCACACACATACACTGCAATCACATTCCAGTTCCCAGGCAGATTGGCAGACACTCCTGAATTTACTGGCCTTTGTGAGCAGTGGGAATAGGGGATGAGGGGGAAGGGAAGATGAATCTGTGACATTTAGGAATGTAGGGCTGGATTAGGAAGCTAGTGTAGACAGGAAACTCCCATCCTTCACATTTCAGTAGGCTCTCGGTTATAATTTATATACTGGAAAAATTATCCAAAGGGGCTTTATGAAGGTCAGATCAATGTTTTAATGAATTCAGATAGATGGAGTTTTGAACGAGAGAGTGTTTGTGTACTCCAGTTGCAGCATAACTATGTTATAGAATACCCATCAAGCCATGTGACATTTGTCTGCTTTTGGGATCAAAAAGGTTAGGCCTGGAGAAATTTCTTTCCACACTTTAAGAAACCTGAAGGGAAACAGATCAGCTTGTTTCCTGAGATGAAAAGTTCAGTTTTCCAGATTTTTTTAGTAGTGAAGATACTTGAAACACATACATACCAATGCTTCTGCCCTGAAGAAAGATCATTAGCTAGGAAAACATGATCCTGAATCTGCTACCTCCAGAATTTTTCTTTTAGTGTTTTGTGGGATTTCAGGCTACTAATATAAAAACTGTTGTCACAGTTTAAAGCTGGGCTAGCTGTTAAATGGATAACAGCTGCTCTTTGTTAACCCCCTCCCTCCTCAAAAGGGGAGAAAGAGAAAAGGGAAAGGGACTTATAGGTTGGAAAAGTTAAAACAGCTTTAATCTAACTACAATAATAAGGTATTATAATAATAGGAAGAATAATAATGAGATATACACAAAACCAATACTGAGCTCCCCCCTCACCGATGACAAATACATCACCAGGATGCCACAGGACATACCCCAAGAAAGTCCCAGACTCTACTGAGCAGCAGATGTGAACTGGGTTCAGGAGCAAAGGCAGACTAATTGGGCAGAGTCCTCTTCCAGTACTTGATCAAGGAACTGAGCAGCACTGCAAAGCACTATCCTACAACATCCCTAGAACCCCTACTAACAGCCCCGTGCTGGGCTTAAATAGGCGCCTGGGCCATGGGCGTGGGTGGAAGCACCAGGTGAGGCTGCTCAGGGTCATTAAAGCCCATCAGTGCCCTCAGGCCCTGGCCATAGAAGGAGAGAGAGTGACCATTGTGATCCCTCAGCTTTATACTGAGCATGATGTGTGCAGGATGGAATTTATTTATATATTATATATGTAACATATTTAGATATAATATAGATAAACATATTATATATTTAAATATATAACATCTTTATATTTATAACTTTAAGTTATATACTTATATATATATATGTTCAAGGAGCATCTGGATGACGCTCTCTAGTCATATAATTTACTTTTAGGTAGTCCTGCAAGGTGCTGCTTATAATCCTTATGGGTCCCTTCCAACTTAAGATACTCCATGAGTATCTATGAGTATCCCTTTTCCAAGTGCACTATGAAAGTACAGTAATATTTTAAGAGTATTAAAATATTCTAAAAGTAAAGAGACAGGACTAAACAAAACATGCTAACAAATCTGTGATATGATTATTTTAATCGCGGTTAGGTATCTAGTTGAATTGCTCCTTGCTACCAAACTCACCTCATTGGCTAGGAAGTCTATCCTTTCCTAATAGGATATACTTTAATCAAGTTACAACTAAAAACTCAACATCATTTGATGAGCATTCATAAATAGAAAAAAATCCTCTTATTTTTTGCTATGCATTTGTTATTGATTTCCAAATGTGAAAATATTTTGGGGAAAATGGTGGTTAGGAAGAAAGGAGGTGAGGAGAGAGGGGTGGGAATGGAGAAGAGAGAGAGAGAGATAGGTTGTTCCCATTTCACAGTATCATGAACTCTCTTTTGTTTTTTCTTTTTCCATTAACCCACTGTAAGAGGGTGTTTTTCAGTTGAAGGCCCTGTAAAAGAGATTCTAGTCCTCTGGGGATCTGGTAGTGTAGCTGCTGTCACTCTGTGAGGAAACAACACACAGGTGCCAGGAGTGTTTTTCAGCTGGCAATTTAGAAGGAAATACAGCCACCTCCCAAGAGGAATAAAGAACGCTACAGAACACTGCGCTTTGTCACTCTTGTTCCTCTTATTTTCAGAAGTGATGCTGCAGAAAAGGCTACACACAAAGGGAACTTTTGTAAAGGATTTTAGTTTTTCTCCTATTTCCTGTCTTTTTAGTACATGGTTCTCATGCATTAGGTGATGTTATTTGGATTTTAGTAGGCTACGGTTTGACAAAAATTTCCACTAGCGTGGACGCCAGCAGGTGGTGGTGAGCTCGATCTAAAGGTCTCATCTATGTTTAGTGGAGCTTACATTTTGTGTACTTTAGAGCATTTGCTGGCTTATTCAAACATCTAGTTGAACACTGAGGAAGGGGCAATGGTAAGATACAAGTATGTCTGTTAGTTAATTGCATTTGCTATAGATGAAATCACTAAAATTAAAGAAAACATCAGCATAGCCAAAATTAACATCCTGAATAACCTCAGCGCATGTGGGTTTCCAACCAAACATAATACCAAAACACACTCGGATTAGGGAAGGAAGCTTCAGCTGCTTTGTGACATGTCTCTGTTCGGTTCTAGTGGAGAAATGCTAACGTTTCAGTGTCTTAGAAGTCAATCAGTAATCTCACTTCCAATTTCAGATTTGGATGAAATCTTATCACTAGATAATTATTTTCCGTGTTACTTTCATCTTAAAAAGTAGGGGACTGATGCCAAGATTTAATATGTGACTATTTATTAATTTGTGTTCATTCTTCATTATGCAGAAAATCCATAATTTCTTTTTTGATCCTCCATGAATAATTTAGTTCTTGTCCCATGTAAGAACGGTACCAGTTTGAACTTAAGGGTATCTGAAGATCCACTGAAATCAATAACTGCTCAGATACTTAAGCTCAAGTAAATACTTTTGGACGTAAAATGAACCTTTTTGACATTCAATTATATTCTCTTTGTTTTAGTGAATTTACGAAGGATATTCCAACCATGGGGAACAAGGTGCAAGAGAGCCTGAAGTTAGGAGAAGAAAGGAATGAAAGAGGAGTCAGAATTTCCATCAGTGGATTAACGAAAATGGATAAAGGAGATTCCAAAGTGAGCTATCTTTCATGTAAGTTGCAGATGAATTAAATACGTTGCTGACTAAATAGAGTCCTCTTGTTCTACCTATTGGCTTCTTTTTTTCTTCTTTTTTTTTAAATATTCTGATTGGTGGAATTTTCTGGATGAAGGCATAACACTAAATTGACTATTATGTTCTAGCCTACTTTCTGTTGTCTACAAGAACCTTAAGCTTCAAGACAAATTTTTATTGTAGCAGTAATATTACTGATAGTTCAGAGCTTATCACGTAAATGAATTTCAGCCTCTCTGGGACTTGTCTACAAATGCATATCTAATGAGTCTGAAAGCTTGTATATTGTTAGTGCATTGTAACCTGAACTGTTTCTTTAGAGGTGTCAGTAAAAACAAATAGCTTGCTGTTATAGTTATATATACATATATAACTTAATATCTTTTTCAGCTTAAGTATAATTTAATGGATGAGACAAAAAGTATTGTCTCACATGGTCTGAGCAGGTTCTACCACAATTGTATGACCTTTATCTAACAAATAAACATTCTTCACACATTTTTCTTGCTTGTGGAATAACTATTAATTCTTAAACTTCTGTGCAAAGTACATTAAACTGTAATAAAAATTATCTTTTCTGTATTAGTGGAGAACACTACCCTTACCAGCACTGTAGTTACTGGCAATTACCACTACATCTAAAGTGGATGATAATTTGCAGTTAGATTTTAGAAAACTAATTTTGAGATTAATGCATTCTATAATAGCTCTCTGCCCAGGGGTAGAACCAGGAGCTTGTAATTGTGAGATACAGATTTTCAATTATGAGTTGAAAAATATTTCCCACTTTGACTACTAATTAATCCAGTTTAGTTTCTGGGCCTGAAAAAGGTTGGTTTGTGGTTGAAAAACACCATAGTGTATATCACAGAAGTATGCCTTTGAACATTAATAAATCGCTTTTTTATAAATACCTGTCTAAACATACATAGCAAATATACACAGCTTGAAAAGTAAATATTATATTCTTCATAGTAACAGTTATACATTTATATCTTTCTTGAAATGCTGATCTCTCTGGCAATCCCACTACACTATCTTTTTGCATGTCATGGAGAAGCCTGGAAATATAGGCAACCGAAAATGTAGACCTCTTCTTTAACTTTTGCATCTTGCTGAGTTGGATAATAAAAAACTGTTTTCCAAAGAGATATTTTTTGTGTTTTGCCATAATTTAGATTTATAGATGGCAAGGTTATAGATGGCATGATTATGTATTTTCTCCCTGTACTCTTCTAATGTCAACTGCTTGATTAGTATTGTTCAAACATGTCCAGCAGAGAAAAAAAAAAATGATCGTCTGTGTTCCATAAAGTTATCAAGCGAACATGTAGAAGGAATTGATAGTGTATTTTTTCAGTAAATTTGTATGTAATTTCCATTGTAAGGTATTGAGTTAGTCCAAAGTTTGGGGGAGAATGGGGTGAAAAAAAGGACTGGAAGACTAGAAGTCCAGAAGTAATCTGAGAGATATTAAAATGTAATCACACATATATTATGCGCCAAAATTCCATGTATATGAGTCTTTGTGGTTTATGCTGCAGAGATGAAGGGGACATTTTAAATTTAAGAAGAGGAGAAGGAACGATGGAATGCATCTAGTTTGAGCCTTACATTTTAAAACTATACATTGAAACTATACTACTGCTAGGTTGTGCTCTCCTTGTGTGTTGTGAAACTGATTTAGGCCTTTTCACTTTCTTGTACGTATTTCTATCTATCAAATAGCTTGTAAATCATGGCAAGAGTGTGGTTAAGTAGTAAGAGTTGGTGCATGCAGTTATCTGAAGTTATTTTTTAATTCCTCTCTCCCCAGTCTTTAGAAAGTCTTGGTGGTTCTTTGTCAACACATCCTTCTATCAGCCTGTAATGCACAACAGATGGAATCTGGTCTCACGAGCTTTGGAAGATGAGCAGGAAGTAAGACTGTTTTGTATCGCATATGTCAACAGCCAAAGCATTTTATTGAAGATGGAGATAAATTTGAAATATTCAGCAATCCTTAAGTCAATACCACATCTGGAGAAAGGCAAGTGAAGCTTAATCATAAGCAACTTAAAATATTGGTAAATAAAGAAGTTGGCATATAAGCTTGCTTTAAAAATAATTGAGGGGTAAAACTAATTTTACAACACTAGTTGTAGATTTAAGGTCTTAACACATCTCACATATTCAAACAAAACAACATCTGTTTAACATAACTGTCTAAGGCATACCTGTATTGACTGATTAGCTTGAAAGTAGTAGAAACTGTTAACTAATCCAGGGGATGCCAAAAGGCCAAGTGTGGAAAAATTTGTATGGTATGACTTACAACCTAGTGCAATTAATTTTCATTATATTTTAAATAATTTAATTTATATTAAATATAATTTTTATAAAAAAATCATTTCAAACACAAAATCTTAATAATGATGACAAGAAAATCCAATTTGATGCAGATTGTATGAAGTACACATGAAAATGAAAGCCAGCATAAACAACTATACAGGTAAAGAACTCAGTATCTTCCCTTTGTTTGGAGTTTAGACCAAGTGTACCTTCTTGCCATATTATGTACAGAAACCATAGATATAAACATTGTTGAAGTTAGTTTAAAACTGTCGTATACATGATGAACTTGCATTGAGCAGGAGTTTGGACTAGATGACTTCCAGAGGTGCCTTTGAACCTAAATTACCCTACAATCCAAAGTCTGGCTCATTAAAGAGCTAAGAATCAAACAAGCCTGTACCTGTTTAGTTACCTTTCCAGGTGATAAATGTTCAAGAGCTTTTGTTTTGTTTTGATTTTATTTTTTAATATTAAGAAAGTGAGCTTGCTGCACTTTTAGTAACATGAGGGACTAGCAGAAGAGGAATGTTCTTGTGAGGTTAAGTCCTTCGTAATAGTAGAAGTGTTAGAGCTCGCTAGGAAGACGGCTAGAAATATCATCAAGTAGAAAATTGTATGGGAAGATTTAAAAAGAGGAAAATGCTTATTTTCCCTTGTTGGAGGACAGATTACAGTAGAACAAACCACATAAGAACCACTGACCTTAGAATCAGCCTAAAGATGTAATGTATTGCTGTGGACTGATTTGTCTGTATACAGACTATTTACCTAGAGAGGGTAACTAGCATGATAAACATTGGTAGTACAGTTAAGTCACCAGGGAGTATCATAACTCACATGCTCAAATAAAAGTTGCAGTGCTTAAATTTGAAAGAGAAGAAACAGGCTTGTAATCCTGTGTGCCAAAGTAATCTTGTTACTTCCTCTTTGAACATCAAGTCTCATTTTTATATAGGAAAAAACTGTAATTCCCTGGCTGAAAAATGACAAGTTCATTTCCAGCACCTAACCAAATCTTAACTAAGTCTTTGTTAGATTTGGTATTTGAAAAGACTCTTTTGCTCTGAACTGAGAAGGCCTTAAGGGAATGCGATCCCAAGAAATATCTCATTATCTGTCTTAAGTTACCGACGTCAGATATGATAAAGATTATATCCTGCTGTTCTGAATGCTTTATATATGATTAAAAATAGCAATGAAATGAAATTAAACTAGTGCCAAGTCTTTAAGTACACAATCTGGCAACATTTTATGTTCTGTTCCAGTTTGCCTGATACTCTGTAATGATGTAATAGTTCATTGGCAACATAGCAGTGTCCAGCTTGTTTATTTACATTATGTTACACTTTTATATGTGCCTTTACTGTTTGTAATTATCTATGACTGTTAAAGTGTTTGTCTTTATTTTTTGTTTTACATTACCTAGTAATTGTGTCTACAGTAACTAGGTATGCAACACTACTAAACGAACCAGCTTTATATTTGAAAGAAATTTTAGTTCTGGTGTTTGCTATAACAATTCTACTATAGCTATCCATATTTCTGAAAGCTATTCAGGTTCTAAAGAGATTGCTATTTCTGCACATTCCTGTGTATCTGTGAGAAGCATCATGTAAGAATTCTGACCTAACTGTACAATGATGTCTTACCAGAAAAGTTGCTCTTAAAGACTGTCACAGGAAGGTTATTTTAATACTTCTCAATTCATAAATACCACAAATCCTCTCTATTTCATCAAGAGTAAGCAGAATCTCAACAAAATTTTACTAGCAGAAAAAAGTAAAACACATAATTTGTAATCTTAAAGTTAGCTTGCATTCTTTCCTTATTATTAATGCACAAGGACTGCTACCTATACATATGCCTCCTCTTTTTAATCTAAACTAAAGCTGGTACCCTGGAAGCAATATGTTATAGAACATGCCCTGGAGGTTCTCAGGTGTAGAATGAGTAAATTGCATGGTGATAAAATCTAATTTTACCTCCCATCACCCCACCCACAAAGAGAAACAAACAATCACACAAAAAGCACTGTGGAAAGAAATCCATACTCACACGCTTAAAGATAAAGATCTGTAGATTTCAGAGTTGTGAGAAATCATGTCAATATAATAATTCTGTAATCATTCCTCAGGCCAAACAGATGAATGTAGGAAAGCCTGACTGTGAGAGAAACTGTGCTTCCTGAGGTCCCATCTGTGATGTTCAAGGGTATATATTACTTGCAATTGAGCAACATATAAATTAATGCGATTAACAGTGAAAGACCTATTGCATGTTTCCCAACTATATATAACTTTCCTTTTAAAGGGTGTACAAACACAGCCTGCTTCTTCAACAGACAAAATGTGGTTCTGGTGTCTTCTAATGATAAATGTGGGCTATCATCTGTTGCTGCCCTGTGTTTCATCACAGCGAAGACCACTCACTAAGGTAATGTAACTTTAAGTGCTAGTGTACTAGCCTCTTTTAACTCTCTGTGCACCCTTTACTTTATAATGCATAATACTGAACTTACTAATGTTTTGCTGAAGCATCAAGATCTCTGTCTGATTTTTTATCTTATCACCCACTTGTCTGTTTTGTTATGCTCTTTAAAAGTTCTACCATGGAAAAGTGTGTTAGGATCTTTGACTGGTCTTCCAGGAAAAAACAAAAGCTCTTCAAATAACTTGCTAATAATAGAATTGTAAAGGCTGTTTCATCTAGTCTCAGAAACCTCTTTGCAGTCACTGAATTAATAGGAATACATGAGTAAACGTAATGCTGAAAGTAAGGAACTGAGTTTACTCTTTAAGGTGGGATTTGTGGCTTTGTGTCACTTTACAGAAGTGTGTATACATATGCACTTGCATGTAGATTACATACGTACATGTAGAAGAGTGTCAGGGTTCTGCCCAGGTGGAAAGAATGATGCCTTGGGAGATTAACTCCTGATAAGAAAGTCAGCAGCAGACTCATTCACTGTCTTTGAGACCACAGTATGTTACTCTGTATTACGTGAATCTTTCAAAACTAGCCCCCAAATACAAGTCTAGATAGTTTATTAATAGAACTGTTTGAAAAAATGCTGATTCAATATCATCAAAACACTATGTGGGAACAAGTTGGTTTTTCTTAGTTACTCTTGACAGAAACTAGGCAGGTTTCCATGGAGACTTGCCTACCTCACCCACCGTTTGCCTGTCTGGAGCCAGATTTCCAGCCATGGGATGAGTCTGAGCTGCTTGTCTCCTGGGGCGGTCAGGCTTCAGAGAGCTTGTGAAACGTCATCTTGAGTTTGTTTTGAAAAGCCAAGCAAAAATATCGTGTCAATTTCTGTAAACAACATTTGAGGATTCTTGTCTGAAGAAATGTTGATGTCTTTTTCCAATATGCAATAATTTTTTCCCCTTCTCAGATTTTCACTCAGAAAAGGAATTCTATGCTTTGACCTCCAGTTTCTTGAAAAGCTGCCATGTCTCATGCTTCAGGTATGCACATACAAAACATTCCCACTACTTGTACAAAAGTCACAAGCTAGCAAAAATTAACCCTAATACTTGTCTGAGATGAACTATAACTCGTTGACATGGCATGGTTTCAAAGGTGTCAGTGTAGGAGGAACACTGACTGTGGTAAAACAAATGTGAAGGCAGTTATTGCTTAATAATCATGTATAGTGTTCTTTGTAAGTGCTGGCTTTGGTGTGCTATAAAAGAAAACTAGTCCTCCAACCAACTTTTAAAATCTACATGAAGACTATTTTTTCCGAAAATTTAAGATTTTTAAGATTTTCAAGACGCAAGTGTCTGAAGGCAACATTTGACCTTGTTCTGTTTGCATTTATTAAAATATTCACAAATAAATGCAAAGTTTCTTTTTGAAATATGAAAGGACGTACCGAACTCCTGATCCACATGTTGAGATGTAAACAAAATCACATTAAAATACCTTTAAAAGTAAGGCACTAAAGAAAAGAAAAAGACAATCGCACTTGATAGCTAAAACTCTGTCATCCTGGGTGAACTTTTATGCTCTTTGCTTCAGAGTTCCTCACGAGGAATGTTTTCATTATGTTCTTCCAGATGTAGTATTTTCTTTACTTCTCATTGCAAAGAGCTGTTGTCACCGTTTTAGTCATCCTTCTGTTTTGTAAGCTGGGTGTTTACAGTGTGGTAAGAACATTAAAACCATCACTTGCGCAGCAAAAAAGCTAACAGAAAAAATCTCACTTGCAGCTGTGGAGGAAGAAGAATCATGTCTGAACTTACATATTTTAATCTCTAAGTAACAGCAAAGTGTTGCATGTCTTTGTGATGCACACAGTGTCAACTGGGAGAGGCAACAATTGTTCAGGAGCAGCAAGAAGTTACTGAACAGCCAAACAGGAAAGGTGTGTCTTTTTATTCAGAAGACAAATATATGTGAATGGACAAATCTTAACACAGCTGGTTCTTGCCCCACAGATCTTCTGTCACATACTGTAGGCTCATGTAAACCTCTGAGCCTTCAAGTTACTGCTGTCACAAAGTACTTTCAAACAAATTCATTTAACTAAGCATGATTCACTAGTCCTTTCTGGCCGTCTTTGTTTTGTTGCTTCAAGATCAAGGTTTGTGTTTGGATTCAGTGTTCTTACTACTGCGGCATGCCTATGGCTCTGTATCCTAACGTACTTGCTTTTTCCTATTAAATAAGAGCTCTTTTCTCTTTGACTATGTTTCATAGCTGACCATGCAATACACTGGGAAACCTTCAGCTGATGGAAAAGAACAACTTTCTGTCTTCTCAGGAAGATTTCAGATGTAGCCTTGCTTCCATCAGAATGCAAAGCCAAAATGCTCTGCATCAGTTTTTAGGATGGGAGAAATTATTTTCTTATTGCCGTTTTCTCCCCCGTTTCCCTCTTTTCTGAGTTGCCACACAGACAACCTTGCACCGGCAAAGTAGAATATCTCAAATTTCTGAGTACCTACTCTAGCAGGTCTTATCTGGGTCTGGCTGCCATGCTAATACCCCACTCCAATATTTACCTTTGCAACCAAAATTGAATAACCAGAATTTGATGAGTGTTTCTGTTAAGACGAGTGTTGGTGAAGTACTGAGTATTGTCAACTTAATGTTCAGACTGTGACTATTGCCATTTTTCTCCTTCATAGTTTTAATATTTTCCCTATTTTCATTCATAAACGCACATAAGATGCATGTGATCACACTCCTATTTTTCATTTCTGACTACATGATTTTTTTTCAGAGTGCTAACCTTCTGATACAGTTAGGTAGAACTTTGCCATTAGGCATTGGTCAAAATCCTTCAATCCTTTTACTTGAAGGATCTGTCATCTTTTTGGTCTCTCTCTTGCTCATAAAGCCACTGCTTTACTCATTTTTAAATCTGCCCTTGAGGAAAAACAATGCAATCCCCCTCACTACCATCACTTTTTATTATGTTTAATAATACAAAGTTAACCTATCTGCAAGTGCTGACCTGTGATTTTCCCCCTTCTTCGTTTTTTCACTTGAATGTTTCCCTACTGTCTTGAATTCTCGCTTCTATTTGTTTCATCCCCTTACTGTATGCTAAGCAATTTCTTGAGGCCAGAAATTATTTTCTGTTTCTTTTACCACATCTAACACAGAATACACCTCTTCTTTTCCGAAGTCTTTTAAAATTTAATGTAGTCTGATACCTGACTAAGAGTTCAAACTCTTTTGTGTTATCTCAGACTTTAGTTTATTCATTTAAGAGAGTTTACCTACAGGGGAAGATAAAATAGGCAGCTGCTTCTTACTTTTCTAGTATATATGTGTGTGGAAAAGTTTGGACATTCAAAATACGGGTTATAAAAGGAGGCTGCCTTTGACAAATGAAGTGCCAATGCCCTCAGGAAAACACAAGATGGAATAATGTCAGCTATTAGCTGGCAGAAAATCTGAGGTACGTTTTTATACCCTCTGTTATTTAACTGTGGATGCAGTCACTGCATGTATAGTGGGCCAGATTATTTCATGTTCTTGCCTGTTTGAAATACTCTGGGGTAGTATCAGAAGGCCAGATCTATCCAGCAGACTATTCCCTAGATACCTCACATATGCTCACACATTGGGCTTTAGCTTGGGTTGGCAAAAGATTGGGGCATTTTTAGAACTATGTCATCCTCTCACCTCCAGCTGGCTGCTATCTTTTCTGGATGTTCGCTGTCAGATACAAGTTAGAAATGTTCAGTATCCTTATTCTATACAATAATGCAGGTTCTTGCTATTAAGCTCATATCTATGAAAGTTTTTCTGGTGTTTCCTACCCTTCGCGGTAAGTGGGTACAGGGGTTTTGTTCGTTGTTTTTGCCAAACTTGTTCAATATGCATAAAATATTCATCCTGCAAAAAGAAAAGAAAGGAAGAAAATGCATCAGCTTCTGACGTAACTGAGTATAACATGCTGAAAGGTGTAAGGATATGTGCAGCAGAGAGAAAATAATTCTTCCACAGAAAAAACTGAGTGAAAGAGTAATGATTTATTAATGATGTTAGGGATAGTTATTTTACAGTTCTACTTCCTTGAAAAATCTGTATGACCCAGAGGAAAACTGTCATCATAGTACTTACTATAATGCAGCTAATTTTCAGCAATTAAAAATCAAAATGTAATACCAATTCTTCTTTTAATTCTGGTAGATTTTATAGCCCTGCTATTATACAAATGAAATAGTGCAGGCTTAAAAGCTGCTACCGTATGTCCTGTTTTGGCTCGGCAGAATGAAACTGACAGCTAATCAGCATTTGATAACCAATTTGTCAGAGGTGCGATTTTGTTTAATTGTGGCCTATCCAGTTTGTGATAATGCATCATACCAAAATCTACTTACTTTTTGAGTACTTTTTGAGTTCTCAAGCCCTTCACATTAACCAATCTACTGTTCTGAAAGTTGAGTCAATAAATTGTTAGTTAAGGAAAACTTAGAGTGTCATACGGAAAGATAAAGTAAGCAACTGATTTTTCAGTAAAGATCAGATATGGAGACGAAATCAAGGAGAGAAAAAACAAACAAAATAAAACGCCCAAACATAAAAAAAATTATTTTCTATGGGGAAATTATACAGACAAATGAAGTAAATTTAAGACTCTTGTATGTTGTGCCCAGGAAGGCCACAAGAGAAAGAGAAAAGAGAAAATCCTGTTTTGAGGGGTTTGTTGCTAACTTTGAGTAGTTACATTCATTGGTTGTGACAAATAACCAAAAGTCACACAAATCAATGCATAAGCATTTAACAATTTTTGCCAGCAAAACCTCTTCTACAAACCTGCACAACCGTGTTTAGAAAGCAAGATATTTGCTGTGCTTTACAATTCTTTTCTTACATGTGTGTGTTTCCCAAACTATGTAATAGAAAGCAATCGTAAAATTAATATTTTAGAGAAAGTATTCATTTGAATATGGATGTAAGCCTACATCTCATATAGTTCAAAACGTAGTTATCTACACAATGTGGTTCAATTTAAAATCAGTTTCAGAATTCATCTACAGTGGACTTGATTAATTGTTACATGATTAATGCTGTGGTGGTAGCATTGCAACTGTTGTTCCACTCTGATAAATTGATTGACAAACTAACAGACACATTTTTGTTCATTGGTTTTGTGTGTCTTTCTCTGGATCTGTGTTAAAAGCTACCACATCATTCTGATGCAAAAATTAAAACTTTTCTTTATAAAATTGTGGTTATTTATGTTGTAAAGTCCCGCTTCATATAAACCTTCCTAAGCTATTGCAGAGGGTGCAGGTAGGTTGGGAATGTTGTTAAGGTGTAGTTTAAAGTGTACAGCCTGGTGGATAGAAAGTTTATAATGCTGACAAAAAAATGTATCTCAGCAGTGTGAGCATGTAGCATATTATTCAGAGTTACCAAATTGATTTTCATGTTTCAGATCATATTAACCTCTGTCAGTATTTGAAAGTATTACCTTCAATACTATTGGTTCATTTTCCAATAAAGTAATTATCTTTTGGGGTGGACAGAGAGAACTCTGAAGGAAGGTAGGAAACAGATTTAAAGAAAGGAACTGGTGAAAACAAAGTAGGGAGTAAACCAAACAATTGAGACTGGAAAAAGGGAGTGGAAATGGAAAGAGAGTTTCTAATGTGTCCAAACATAGTGTTATCCATAATTTATAGAACTTTTGACACTATCTCCCATAACATTCTCATAAGTAAGCTTAGGAACTGTGGGTTAGATGACTGCATGTTTAGGTGGATTGAGAACTGGCTGAATGGAACTGCTCAATGTGTTGTGGTTAGTGGCGCAGAGTCTAGTTCGAGGCTGGGTCCAGTCCTGTTCAATATATTCATCAACAACCTGGACAAAGGGACAGAGCGTACCCTCAGCAAGTTTGCTGACGATACAAAGCTGGGAGGAGTGGCTGACTCACCAGAAGGCTGTGCTGCCATTCAGCGTGACCTGGGCAGTCTGGAGAATTGGGTGGAGAGGAACCTCGTGAAGTTCAACGAAGGCAAGTGTAGGGTCCTGCAGCTGGGGAAGAATAACCCCATGTGCCAGTACAGGCTGGGGGGTTGACCTGCTGGAGAGCAGCTCTGTGGAGAAGGACCTGGGAGTGCTGGTGGACAACAGGTTCACCATGAGCCAGCAATGTGCCCTTGTGGCCAGGTGGGCCGATGGCATCCTGGGGTGCATTAAGAAGAGTGTGGACAGCAGGTAGAGGGTGATCCTCCCCCTGTACTCTGCCCTGGTGAGGCCACACCTGGAGTGCTGTGTCGTGTTCTGGGCTCCCCAGTTCAAGAGAGACAGGGAACTACAGGAGAGAGTCCAGCGGAGGGCAACAAAGATAGTGAGGGGAGTGGAGCATCTGTCCTACAAGGAAAGGCTGAGAGACCTGGACCTGTTTAGCCTGGAGAAGACTGAGAGGGCATCTCATCAATACTTATAAACACCCAAAAAGCAGGTGTCAAGAGGATGGGGCCAGGCTCTTTTCAGTGGTGCCCAGCAACAGGACAAGTGGCAACAGGTACAAACTGGAGCACAGGCAGTTCCACCTGAACATGAGGAAGAACTTCTTTACTATGAGGGTGACAGAGCACTGGCACAGGCTGCCCAGAGGAGCTGTGGAGTCTCCTCTGGAGATATTCAAAACCCACATGGATGCGTTTCTGTGCAGCCTGCTCTAGGGGCCCCTGCTTTAACAGGGTGGTTGGACTAGATGATCTCCAGAGGGCCCTTCCAACCCCTACCATTCTGTGATTCTGTGAATCTGTTATTTCTTCAGTTAGAAATAGAATAAATATAATTATACCAACTCTTGAAGGGGCTAACGTAAATGGAGATAAGTGGTTTGAACTCCTCAAATTAGTTTTGGCAGCCCTAGCATAGCAAAAGTAGATCATGATTTTGTAACTCCACTGTTTGCAAATCTAGTCATTAACTGGTTGGATTTTGAGGGGTTTTTTGTGTATTCTGTTACGAACAAAGGTTCTAAACTAGGTGAAGAATATTTGTGTAGACTCATTGCTTTCTGATTAGAATTGTCCCTTGTGCCTGTCTCTTAAAATAATGTTTATCTATTACAGCTTTCTTAGAGTGGCTTTGATTTAGCAGCATTTTTAATCTGGTTCTGTAACATACATGGATCATATCATCAGGTATCTGTTCCCTCATCTGTTCTACCAAGCACCATACTAGTATTTGGACTGGCATAAGAGAAAAGATGATGCTTGCAGGGGAGGGAGATAGGAAAGAAACAATTGGGCCAAGCAACTGCTTAAATTGAATTTTTTTCTGAAAGAAATGCACACGAGATACTGGTTTTCGGAGACTTGGAACTGATTCCCTGTTCTGCCACAGACGTCATTTCTAAGTCTTTGGTGAGTTATTTAGATTCAGACTGACAGCTGGTTTAGTACCTGGCTGCCATGGATATTTATGAACATTAGAAGACTAAACGGTAAACTGAATCTGGACTTAGACCCTTATACCTTTTTTAGTTACCTCTAAACTCTTTCAAAATAATGAAGAATGAAATAAAAATTAGGAAGGATTTGGATGTTAAGAATATGGGCACGTTGTCAAATAAAAGATCTCTTTTTCATGTATCTACATATATATTCACATGTAGTTGAATAGGACAATTGCTAATGTGTCCTTCACTGGGGGGTAGGGAGTCCCAATTATCTTCTCTGAGGTAATATAACAAGTCAGGATTTGACCTTTCTGGTGAAGGAGATTTTGACGGGTAAAACTTGATTTACCTTTTCCTTTGGAATGAAATGCTTCCTATTAAACTGTGTTGGTGGATCCTTGTCCAAGTTCCTTCAGAAAAGAGTAAGTGAGCCAGTAAGGGAAGTTTTTGAATGGCACTTTCTTATAAGACTGTTGGAGGTCAATGAGATACGCAAAATTTCCTCTAGCATGTTTAGGCTTAGCACTCCCTTTCCCTGGTATAGTATCAGAGATGAATAATTTTTCCTGTGTAAAGTTTATAGTTTGAAACCTGCTTCTCACCTTAGAAAAAAATAACACCCCTTCCCTTCCTTCCCCCTCAAAAAGCAGAAGTTTCCATGTCCAGCTGTGTCCTGACACACCTTCTGAAATAATAAGTGGAAGTCACAGTTCTTCAGTACTGCTTTCGTCATAAGAAAAAGGTCTACAGAAGCCTGGGAAAATAAAAGTGAGCAAGTAGCAATGCGTGCTACAGTTCAAAGGGTGTGTTCCACTTACAGTAGTATTTTTTACATGTTAGCTATTCAAAATGCTGTTTGTTGATCAAATTAGATGAGTGTGTGATCAAAGCATTCATTTTCAGTAAGCCCTCTTCAGTTAATGTTAACAATGGTAAAATGGGGAGAATGTGAAATGAATCAGAAGAGGCAGATAATTTGTAATTATTAAATGAGGACTCGAGGGGATGGTAGGCTGCCTTTTGACTGTGTGGGAGAGCTTTATAAAACACAACTTGAAAACGTATTTCCAAATATTAGAATTAGCCTAGCATAAATCAGTAGCTTTTTTCACAAACAAACCCTGCTTTTTCTGAGAATAGCAAAATTATGATGCTTGAATAAGATCACACCTGGTTTATATTTACCCTGGACCTCTGCAACTGTTTTTATTCTGAAATTAATTTTTTCCCTTTGTTACTTAGAATATCTTCTCTCACAGTATACGTGTAACACCAATTTTTGGTAGGTATCCAAAATACTTTTGATGAAATTAATAAATTATTTGATAATGTGAATGTTTAGCATGTTACTTTTCATCCCAGTTACGTATCTATTCACTGCTATCTACTCAGTTCCTGATAAGAACTTGGAGGATTTATCACACTTTCCACTTTAAAATGTAAGTACTTGCATACAAGAAAGTATTTACTCTTGAGCTTTCATAGTAGGTGGAGGGGGAACACATGTTAAAGAAACTGAGTGCATTGGATTTCTTGTAGAAGATTGGTGGTGGCTAGAATTACGTACACTTACAGGAAAATATGATGGACTGTAAATACCAAGCAAAGAATTACATCTAAGAAACTATATACATGCTACAAAGTGCCTGTCGAGAGTTTAATTAAATGTCTATCGGTATATTATTTGGGTTTTTTTGAAATACAGAATTTACTATATTTTTAGTGTTATAAATCCTGAATTTGGGTATATGTTCTCACTCATTGAGACTATGCTGTAGTTCAAACATTGTAGAAAGATATTTACCTTAGAATTGAGGACAAATATTTATCCATGCTTAATATATCTTTTTTAAGAAACTCTTGAGGTTTTCAGCATGCTCAGAGGTGAAATTAAGAGAAAATATATTCACACCATCCTTTCACTTTTTGAGCAGGTATGAAACAGATTATTTGACAGAAATTCTGGTAAAAACATTCTTACGCTGTTTCCATTCCCTCCCTACAGGTATTCTAGAAAAAGAGAGAAGAAAGAAAAGGGGGAATAGTTGCACCAATACTGTTTTCTTTCCCTTAACTGTACACCCTCTGCTATGTGTTTAATCTATTATTATAAGTGTCAAATACATAGGAAAAAAAATTTAGAAGAAAAATTCTGTTCAAAGGAAGGAAATGATGGGGCTTGTTTCTTAGCAATAGGAAGAATACAATATGTAACTTTCACAGAGAATGCATCTATTGTACAGTTCAAATCATGAGTAATTTCACTATCAACATATGATGCTTGTATTTTAAAAATACTAGCTTTAGACGACTGAGTATTGTATTTGCATTCCCTCCAGTGTATTTGTGACAACTCTATGTTCTGAAGACAAACCAGCAAACCATTTTAACAGCAACTCCTATGAGTTTCATATGATCTAATTTATTTTCCATCCTTGGAATGAATATGAGAGAGGCTAGTGATAAATCCCAAATGGAAATAGGTGGAGTTGCCTTTGTCCACATGAAAATACACAGTATACCCTCCTATGTTTTACGGTGGATAGATAGCATTTAACTATTTTACCATGCAAAAAGCTCTGTATTGTTCAGTTTGCATGCAATCTGCCTGTACAACTGATGAGTCTCTCTGAATAACAGAGATAAACATACAGAACTTAATCAGAAGCATGAAGAAACAATAACCTCACAATAAACTGACTTTACTGAGAGGCAAAAATTATGCTCTTTATAGCTACTGTATATAATATGCCTAACTATTTCCCATAGAAATCAAAAATTTATGGTCAGATGCCAAGGATGGAGTTTATCCATGTGCCTGGCAAATGTTACTTTCTGTGCTTTTTATTAGAGGGCATGATTTTAAGTACTTTTTTCACTTGTCCTTTGTTGAAAAGACTGATACTGAAAAGCAGAAATTTACTTTATGTGATTCAGACGGGTGTGAGGAACAATAACAACCAGCACTTCTTGGGATGGGAAAACTCCTCTCTTCCCTAGTGAGCAAGGAAGTCTATCCACACCCAGTATTTTCCAGAGGCCATTCACCACCAGAGGAGAGAAAAAGAGGAGAGGGGAAACTGAAATCAGTATAGTGTAGGGATAAGATAAAGGGTGATAAAACAGATGAAGTAATGTTTCTAAAGGTATGCTTCTAACTTGTTAGGAACTGTTTTTAAACATATATTCACTGGTGATACTTTGTCAAGGCACAGTATTTTATGAGTAAGAATATCCCTTGATATAACTTGACTATAAAATGTCTATTACATGTATATTTTTATGTTTATGTTTTCAAAATATGAAAGTAGAAAAAAGTGTGAAGAAGGGAGCATAAGTTAGCAAGAGCATATTTCTGCAAATTGCAGTCATTGTTCTCTTCTTCTGAGGTCCTTATAGTCTCATAGTCTTATCAAAAATCATATTAAAAAGAAGTTCCTCACACCCCAAACAGAAGTTATACCAATAGTCATGAGACATGATCAGGCCCGTGATGTCAGATTCTTACTTCAAGGTTCTGAGAAACTCCACTGACATTTTAGTGACATACCCTAAGAATATTGGTTCACAGGCTGTTTAAACTACCTTTGAACTCGTTAGTGCAGATACTTTTGAAGTGATAGTTGAATCAGATTTCCTAAACAAAAACATCACCTGCATGACTTGAAGTTCTTTGCATTCTCAAGATTTTACACTTTCCTTTCATTGAGTAGGCAAAGTCAGGCTGGCTACAAAGCACACACTATCTTGACAGATGAAGTCAAGGTCTTCCTAGGAAATACACCAGGCTGTTTTGTCTGCTAGATATGAATCCAGTACAGGAGCTGCAATGGAATGCAGGCTAACAGAAAGCTGTTGGACGAGGTAGCAAGGAAGTTCTGGAAAAAGCATAGGTTTTCTCCAGGAATACTAGCTAGATTACCCAAGCAAGCCCTGAGACTATTCAGCAAACAGTGTATACAAGTGGTAAATTTGACCTGAAATCCACTCTTGAGGCAATAGTTGCGTATTAGTATAAATGCATCAAGAGACATCAACCAGGAATTGTGGGATTGCGAATTGTGGACATCTGTTTTGAATGTCTGTCACTGACTGGTGATCACACATGGAATACATAGAAAGGAAAATATTTTTCCACAGACAAGAGCCTTGTGAAATCTCTCTGGATAGTCTCTCATAACTTGCTAATGGCTCAGATTTGTTTTTGTTTCAGTTGGCACAGTGAAAGCATAAAATATTTTTAACTTTCTGTTTTCAAAAATCAGTTCAGAAGGGTAAAAAATGTGAATCCAACTGAAATGTGTCGTGAAAGAAATAACATGTTTTATTTGTGCTTCTTCTACAAATAGAGTGGATCCTCTTAAAACCAAAATAAAACACTTCAGATATCAGCATTTAAAGATCTTTTTCCAACTGTGGCCAGAACAAACATACACAAACAACTTAGCCTGTAAAGAAATATGGAGCACATATGTTAATTACCGTTCCTGATTTCTGTAAAACCTGTGGGGACCCGCACTCTGTAATCCCGTTTACTTACCTGTGACCCACCTCACAGGGTTTCTGGGATGAGATTTAGGGGTCAGGTTTCACATTCCTTCATTCTCATAAAGTATTACAAATTCTATTCCAGTGACACAATTTTAGAGAAATAGGTACATTTTAGTGGCTAATCATCCAGGGTATATTTCCCCAGACAAATCATGTGGTTTTGAGCAACACAGAAGCAGTAAATTTTAAACAAAAGTTAAACCAAACACATCTTTCTCCTGAGCACCTGCCTATTCAGCTGAGCAGTCAAAAAAAAAAAAGGCAAAAAGATTCAAGTAATCTTAACATTTGCCAAACCTGAATGAATTATTTATTCTTCCAAACATTAAAATGTTTCCCCAAATGTTAAGTGTCAGGTATTACATGTATTTGCTAGTTTTGAAGCCTAAGGAAGTAGTGAGAATCCTACCCTTGGACTGTTTCTTCACTTTCAGTTTTCAATAGAAATATATAATGCAAAGGTGGGTTGTTTTGTTAGATTTTTTTTTTCTCCGTTCAAAAGAAGTGAAGTGAACTTTTATTTTAGTCAATAGGAATGTAGCTATCTCTAAAGCAGACTGGGCAAAGTTTTTACAGATGAGATCCTTAATTACACAGAGCCTTTATTCCTTGTTAAATGTAACTTATGACAAAATGAAGAGGCAGTGTTTAAATCAATTTTCAGTAAATAGAGTCAAAAACAAGCAAAAGGAAAAAGTAGTGATGTTCTAAGGAATTTTAGCTCATCTCTATGTTGCTAGGGGTTAACTTGTTCTGGAGCGCAGGATTTTGCATGTGAATACTTTCCACTGAAATGTCATTCCTTCTAACATCTGTCATCAATAAATAATTTGTTTTGCTATTGAGGCTAGTAAATGTGAATAAGGCAGCCTATCATTTCCAAGAACTGAATATAGTTCTTTTCCCACATTTGATGTTGAGGTACATGTGTAGACGGTTTAGTGTCTTTGTAAGCTAAGTTAATTTCACTGCTACTCCTATCAGCAGTATCACTTCCTGAACTAGACTACTCCACTCTGAAGTACTGTAGCAACTTGTGTAAAAAATAACTTGAAGATATGATCTCAGCTTTAGCTGGCATTCTATAAAACACCGAAGTGCCTAGCATAGTGATAGCAAAGACCCGATCAATGTTTTTTAGACTTTAAAGAAAACTGCAGATCTTTTACAAGAATTAGTTTTCTGATTATTCAGATTTTGTGGTGAATATATCATGTCCTTACTCAATATAATTTTCCTCCTAAGCCGTGGCTATGTTTAGCTGAGATTCTGTGGGTTTTTTCCTAGTTTACAGTCCTCATCTTTGAGATTCACTGGGATATTTAAGCAACATAGGGGAAAAAGGCTAGAGTTTAAGACTTATTTAGGTGTTGAAATAGTTCCTCAAGTGGATTTTCAGGCATGTTGAACAGATCCTCTGTTTTATTGGTGATTCTCTAAACATATATCTTCTGATATTTTCTTGTTGTCGGTGGGATTATTTTTTGAAATGGATTTTGTACTTGTACATAAATTCATTATACAGCTTTTCAGACAGACAGTTCATTCACCTAAGTGTAGCAGAGTATCGCATGAGGATTGCTGTGGCTTCTTTTCCTTCACATTCTTTTCTTGTTTACCAAACTAACTCAGAAATGTGAAACAAAAAAGTAAAAGTAGCATGAAGTTTTCTTCCTGTACATGTTTTAGAGAATACTTCACTATTTCCCTTAAAACCCATGAGGAACTACAGTTGAAACTCTATGAATTCTTCCTTTTGCGCATGCCTGTCAAATTTGGTACTATGCCTTCATATGTAAATGAACCTTCCAGGTGCTTCACAATCTTCATCTTTCCAAACAATGTGGCTTTATCACATGTTGTGTGGTAACAATAGTAAGACAAATATAATTTTATTAGTATTTTGTTTTAATATAACTTTGAAATTTGAGACACATTTTGCATCTCATTAAGACAGATTTTGTTCTTGATGTTACCACTTACATAACAAACATATCTTAAAATAATTACTCCATAACCATGGTAGAAACATTACCCTTCTTTGGAGGTAGAAGATAACATTTCAAATCCTGCTACTTATACTTCAGTCATGCTCCACCTGATCACGTGCTTTCTGTGCTTTTCAAAGAATTTCTCCCCAGCATTTATGTGCATGACATCTGCACCCATCAAAAAACACAAACATGAGCCCTAGAGGATGACAGGCTATGAGCCACCAGGGAAATCAAGCTGCATTCCTTGCACACGAACTCACCTATCTCAAGATATATTTAAACATAAGAAGGATTGCTTTCCTCACATTACTTGGTGTAATTAGTTTTCTGAAAATCAACTACAAAAAATAAATCAAAATACCTTTTTGGTCAGAGTTAAGTAAACCTAAGGAACATATACAGGTAACTTCAGGTAGTTTGAGAGAAATAAAAACATCTATTTGGTAGATCAGAAACATATCTATTAGACACTAATGGTGTTCACAAAAAATGTCCTTAAACTTTAATTCCTTAGGAAGGTGAGACTAAAAACCACCTCAAGCTTTGGCATGAAAGTCAGGGTCAAGGGTCAAATCTATGTGAGATGATAAGATCACACAGTTTATCAAATTATTTACATATGGTGTTATGTATAATTTACCATAATAAGTAGCTACCTGATTTTGCTAGTGATCTGCTCCTTCTGTTCGAATTGACAGCAGCTATTAATTCTGTTTGTTTTCCTGTTGACCTGTGATTTTCTTGTTGAAATCTTCATTTGTTTCTCCTCCTTTCTCACTAGAGTGAAGCATGTAGGTGACAGACCCTTATCTGTAAGGTCCTAGCTCTTTGACTTGCTAAGCTCTTAAAAGCCACAGAGCACTCTGGAATATATCTTTATCAGATAACTGAAGCTCAGGGTTACAGTTTGAGAATCCAGGAACAATTACAAGTTGTTTTCTTGCAGTCCTATTAGGAAGGGCATTTAGAAAAGAAATTAATTAATTTAGTTCAGAAATTTTGTCAAAGCAGACCATCTGACACTATCCTGGGCCTACCAGGAAAGGTAAAAATTTCAGTGAGGTACAAAAGTACTGTAGTGTGCCTAATTGGACAGATTTCTGAGTCTGATCAACTGTTATAGTGAGGTCCCCCCCAAAAAAAAGCAAGCAAAAAAAAAACCCCAACACCCAAACAGTTTTATATCCCCCACTCCCCAAACAGAAAAAAAAGCTGGCTTCTTAAACACAGAAATTTGGTGTGACGAAGCTGAAATGGAAAAAAAAAGGGTCTGCAGAAGCCTATGCCCACTGTGTCCATGAAGGTATGAATGTTCTTTATAACAGATTTAAAACCACTTGTAGTCCCAAAGAAATGTTTTCCATTCCTTCCATGGCTTGGTTATCCACTTCCTGCTCCTTGTTTAAATCTTCCCATTTGAGCTTTAGGCTCTTGGCCCCAAACCATGTCTTTTCTCTCACACACACTTCTTGAAGCTTCTAATTTCATAATAATTGGACAATTTAAGAAACTATTCTTTGAAAAAATATAAAAGTGTCACTAAAATATACTATCCTCCAATCTATCAGTGAAAAAAATATTCATTTTGCATAACAATAAATACATACAGTGTTTGTTAAATAAACGGGTTTTTTTCAGATGCCACAGCAATGAGTGACTAGCATGCATCCTCTCAGTGGGACAGGGAGGTGGCTACTCTTTCTAACATAGATTCTCTTAATACATATCTTTATTACAGCAGTCAAGACTGGAAGTAATATTTTTGTAGTTGAGTAGTTGTCAAAATTCAGCATATCCTGGAGATTCTGAATGAGTTTGTCAACTGCCATAGCTGCCAGAAACGCCAGAAGCTTTCTGGGTTCCTGCAGATGCAAGTGGACAGTTAAAGAAACTGATACGTAGAATCACTTATTTTTAGGTGCTTGTGTACCACTGACAAATGTACGTTTCTATACAGTTAAAACCACAGGGTACTACATGAATATGGTAAGAAACAGCCATTTCTTAGAGAGTGTTTAGACACATAATATAGACTTTAAAAATTATTCAGTGAGAAAACTTACTGACTTTCAAATATGTTTCTAGAATTACTATCTAAACATTCATCACAGGAAGAAAGCAAAAGGAAACAAATGTAGCAGGTTTAGAGAGAAATTGAAATTCTGGGATTACCTTCTGAGGAAATGTATACAGATACAAGAATGGTGACAGAATGCACTGAATCAGTATCTTCAAAGCTTAATCCAACACATGAAATGCAAATCCATTCTTCTCACTCAGTACATGAATTCAGTAATGAAATTATTGATCAGTATCAATCAATATGACTATTCCTTTTCTCCTTTAGAATACATTCATTTTATATTACTGGTACTAAATAGTTAACTCTGTTTCCCTTGCATGAATGTTTATCCCATAGGGTACTTAGTAGTTGCACTTGAATGGCAGAAGAGTGATTATAAGAATGATTATTTAATCCTTTCTTGTCCTCTCCACTTTTCCCCACACTTCAAAAAAAAAAAAAAAATTGTGTGGCATTAAGTGACATTGTTTCTGCAAAGAAATTGTATTTTGTTTCTTAGAGTAGAAATTGTACTATAGCTTGGATCAGAAAGGGAAGTAACAGATAGCTTTAGAACATTTTCAGCCAGTAACATTTCACTATGTGTAGAAACAGGAAACTTGAGTAATTATAATACTCTTGTAAGATTATTTAAAAAAAAAAACAAAACAGGATGCTGAGAGCTCATTTTCAGTTAACTAACTTATTCTTCCTTTCTATGGCTTCTTTATTTATGCTTGCCAAGTTCTTCTCTAGTTTAGACCAATTGAGAGAAACAGAAGCAGTCAAAATTCGTTCTTTAGCACTATTTGTGGCTTTACGTGGCTTTACCACTATTTGAACAAATTATGAATTAACACCACTTACAAAATGAATAGGAGTTAGGAATTAAGAGAATGGAGATGTAGAAACACAACTACCCTATTTGTTCTGTCTGCTCCAAAGGAGACTTTTTATTTGTGATGATACAGTGTACCTCTTCAGCATGCTTGAATGTTGTAGCTAAGAAACAAGAAGCAAAAGATTACTTGCCTTATACTGACGGGACATAATTTTAAACCAGTACTGGCTTTGTGGTCTCAAATCACAAAAATGATACTTTATTTCTGTCACTATCGATTCATTTTTTTTTTAATACTGCAAGTGTATAATACCTCTAATTCAAATACCATGGAACAGGATGTGATGCTTTTGGGTAGGTTATGATACATGAAACTAGCAGTAATCTAGTAAGGACCTCAGTAATCTTTATGTGAAGAAGTGATATTTCAGAAATTACCACTGTATAGCAAACATGGTAGTATGAAAATGTTCCATCAACAGACATTGCTCACTGATAGTCATTCTTTCTTTTGACAGTTTTCTGCTTTCAGGTCAGAATTTTCTGACTTGACTGTGGTGTCTTCCTTCCATTTTCAAAAAAATCCTTTCCTCCTTGAATAATTGACCAGGAAAGTAATCATCAGCTTGAGTCCCCTAGTTGCAAGAATGATCTGTCTAATGTTTAAAATCATGTTTCTCTCCAGCTATCATATTGATATCTCCTTCAAAGCTTTTACTTGTCTCTTTATATGAAGTGACAGAAAACACTAGGTCATCCGTGCAGTACAGTTAAGAGTAACTCTTACAGCAATCAGTCTGGTGAAATAGAAATTCAGAATTATGATACAGATGTTGGCATCGATTCTGAAAAATTATCATCTGCAAATGAATAGTGGTTTGTTGGCATCTTTTTTCTAGAACTTAGCAGTAAAACCTGATTTCACACTAATTCCCTTCAGAATATTAATGCTCATTAGAAACTATACTTGTTTGAAAGATTTGCTGACAACTTATTGATATATGTAAGCTCAGAACTTCACTAGAAGGATTTCATGTGTGCCTGTCAGATGAAAGTTAAAAAAGAAGTATCAATCAACCTGATTTTCCTAGGACATACTAGTTGCAGCATTGTAGATCCTGGTGTGCACAAAATTTAACAGAATCCTAACTTTGTCTTAATTTTACTCAATGCAACTAGTATTGGTTGTAGCTGTCATTTTTTAAAGGATGTTCAATGTGCATATTTGCCTGTAGCTGACTGACAGTTTATCACCCTGGATGGACTCATATAAATAAACATAGCAAGGTGACTGAAAGACTGAAATATGACAGCAACTGTTGCATCTGCCTCTGTGTATGTTCCCCGCTATTCCGTCAGAATTGAACATGCAGATGTTCATGGAATCGTCTCAAATGAAGATGAGGAAGTTGTTTGGTGATTTTTTTTTTAAACTTTTTTTTTATGAGTGTTTTACCAAGTGTTCTGTGAGCAGTGTCTGATGCTTTCCCATTGGTCTGTGGGAGAAAATGATGCAAAAATACCTGAAGCATCAGAATGTCGTGTTACAAAGCTTAAAATATCCATTAAGCAGGTTTTTTTTTACCCTCTAAAGATGATACAAAACAAGTTTTGATGAAGAAATTTCCTTTGAAGTTATTGTTGTAGTCAATGGTTGACTTTTTTAG
This sequence comes from Steatornis caripensis, assembly GCA_013398225.1. Taxonomy (NCBI): domain Eukaryota; kingdom Metazoa; phylum Chordata; class Aves; order Caprimulgiformes; family Steatornithidae; genus Steatornis; species Steatornis caripensis. The sequence continues at coordinate 32,675 of VZSC01005290.1, read as the reverse complement.
TAGAGCCCAGTGTGTGGTTGGCCTACTTCACAAGAAGAGCACACTGCTGACCTTAGCTTATATTTAGGGCTCCCCAGTTCTCTTCTGCAAAGCTGTTTTCTGTCTTGCCTGCTCTCAGCCCGTACAGTTGCAGGGGGTTATTCTGTGAAAGAAGAGGAACTGCAATGCCAACAGTTGTTATCTTTTTAATATAAGCAGAAGCAAACATTGGTTCCATCAGCTTAAACAGTCCTGGCCAACTGCAGCTCAGCAATCAGAAGTTTTATCAATGAATGTTGACAGTAACATGATTATAGCACACTCTGACAGCTGGAGAAATTAATTGCCTTCTTCAAGAGCAGGGGGAAAAAAAATACTTGAACAGATCAGCAGCAATATAGGCTTTAGAGGAGCTGTTGAACGCAGATTTTGTGACGTTCAAGGCATTGGCTTATAGCACGATCATAAAACGCATTTGACAGGTAAATTGAAGCTAATTGACGCCAAATATTTTGGAATGTGTAGCTTCAAAAATACGTAATTTTTTAATATATGCAAATCATCAGATTGTATGAATTTTATTTTTTTTCCTGAGTTTACTGAAATCTGCTAGAAGAATACAGCATTTTTACTTGATTACCACTGTTTCTGGCAGTTAAACGGATCCTGGAATTTTGCAGCAATTTGAGACTCTGCTTTATATTTCAAGACAATATCTTAGAGCACAAAAAACCCAGCTGGACGTTGTGCCCACACCCTTGTTTGATTCAGGAGATGTAATTTGTTTTATGTTACAGAAGACCTATTTATTGATGTATGTTTGACATTGAATTCCATTTGGCAAGGATCTGTTTCCAAAATTGAGTTACTTTATAGGTTTTAAGTTGTTTCTCTGCAGACAAGTGGATTCTTCAGTTCATGAAGGGCTTGTCATGGATTGTCAAATCATTACAAGAAATATTTCCCTTGTTCCATGAGATGATTGAATGGTTTTAATTTTGTTTTTCCTGTGGCTCCTGCTGAAGCTACTGACTCAGAATTTTGCACTCATTTCATACATTAGAAATGAGGGAAGCACACTATATTTAATTGTCTTTTTCCTGCTGTACTGGCCAAAAAGTGGCATAAATCAAATTAATAAATGTTTCAAACTGTCAGTACTCAAAGAAAAGAGTGACATCTTGAATCAAATACATCCAAAAGGAAGTATGACATTCGCATCTTCTCTTATCTTCTGCCTGAAGGCAAACCTCTTAGTTCTCCACTTTCACTGTATAGTGTAACTAAGAAAACCATAGGCAGAATGTAAAGCCATCACATTTGCTGTTATGTTAACATATTGCTGGGCCTTCTTAGAACCCTGTGAGCATCAGGAAAGTTAGGATTCTTTTTACCATAAGCCTTTATTTGCACTAGATTTAAATGTAGAAAGGGCAGAGGTTCAGCTGTATATGTAGAGAATTTTTAGGTGTTTTTTATTGTCACTATTCATATCGTGAGTATTTACCTTTTATCGAAGCTGTTGCAAATGATTACAAGTATCTTTCTAAGGAAATTTTTACTGCAACAAAATGTTAGGTGAAATTTTGTACTCTCACTGAATGTGATGATTGATCACTAGAGTCTGCACATTCCTATATATGCAACTTTCAATGATACTGAAGGAAGCTGTGTTTTGGCATTGTCAGCACGTTCTAGAAAGACAGCTCACTTTACAGGTGGTAAAACTTAATCACCTTTTCACCAGAAATCACTTTCATGGTGCTCGCAATATATTTCTACACTATACTACTCTACACTATATGATATATTACATGTAAAATATTTTGCATAACTAAAACAAATGTACGCTTAGCCTGAATATAAAAAATGTTCCTGCACAAGTCTTGGTAGTTCATATTCTCATAAAATGAAAGTGTTTGTTACAAAGCAGACAAAGTGGGCAGTTGGAATTGCAGTAGATTTGGGTAGAGAACTGGAAGTAATTTTTAAAAAAATATTGGTTCCCAACTTTTGCAAGAGTCAAGCTGACAAAAGCAACTGTGTCATGTGTCTAGATTGCAATAGTCTGTCTGAAGTTGGTACACATTATCATGTATTGAAAACCTCTCTCATATCACATATGTTGATTCTTCATACTGTGACATGTATACTGCCTTTGAGACTCTTATCTGTCCACTATAGACTTTGGGGTTTTTTGTTTTGTGGTTTGTTTTTTTTTTCTAGACATCAGAACCCCAGGGCCTATCTTGACAGGCAGATTAAAAGCTCCATCAATTCAAAGTAGCAGATTACCTTATGTATCTATCTGATGTGTGAAGAAAAGATTCTCCTCCACGAGGCCAGCGTGCTCCTCAGAGAGCTGATAGAGTCCTTAACACACCTGAGACCAATGAGAGCTGCAGTTCCTCTTAGTCTGATCCAGCTTCATGCAGTTATTATGGAAGAACATTTGTGGTTTAATGTCACGTTCTGCAGTCTTGAAAGATCTGTTATAATATGACCTTGAATTTTAGTATTTCTAATGCCTGGATAAGAGGCCTTTTTGAGAGATACAAAAACAAGTAAACTGGCTAATGTAGCTCTTTTATAATACACAACGATATTATAAGGTTCCTCCCTATTTCATAATCTAAAGATGGGCAAATATCTTTAATGTTATTCTAGTGTAGTTGGATAATATGCTTATTTATGAAATTTTTTTTGTAAGCAGGATTATTTCACTCTTAATAATTCAAAGGGAGAAAATTCTTTCTTAGTAACCCTGCAGAAATATTTTTCTCATGTCTTGCACTGGTGTTTATTATATCTTGTCATTTAGTGATTTTCTTCAAAATCTGAAACATTTCATGTGATTTCATTTTCCCATCTGAGATTACGTCATGCATAACAATGTAGTGATACTTAATTGTGAAACATATTTGAAGTACATGGCAAGCAAATATGTCTCCAGTTTCACTTGCCGTGTATCTTTACTCCTGCAATTTGAAATATCTTTAGTATGTTATACAAATATTTTTTCAACATTAACTGTAAAAGATAAAAGCAGAAACTAAGAATGAATCATGAAATATCCAAACAAAATTGTCCCCTCCTTCTGCAATATACAACAGCTTCAAAAATTTCTGATACTTGTTTTTTCATCATGAATTTCTTTCTGCAGCTTCAGATAAAAATGCTTAGATCTATAAATTATAATATAACCTAACTAATTCAACAGCCTTAATTCTGCGGCAATATTCATTAGAATTCCTTATTTTCTCTTTTTCTCTCTCCAGAAATCTCAGCAGTTGTTGGCTTTTCAAGTGATGCTCTTGAAAAAAATAAGCTTACATTTATCCAGAAACATGGCTAAGATTTGGGTTTTAAATGTTGGAATAATTTTGTATTCTAGTAAATTATTAATTTCATCCCAGATTCTAGGAAATATAAGTATATCTTTTGTGCAGACACATGCCAGATAATACGAAGGACTGCTGGACTTTCGGACATATCTAAATGTAGGCATTATCTATACAAGAATATCTGAAACGAAAGGCAATACAGTACTAGAAAGAATGTATATATGATTGTATTGAGATACTTCTATTTTCAGAGTTTTCCTAGTATAATCGTGGTTTGTGAATAGATCTACCTTGTGCATTGCCAGAAAAAGAAGATTTTGTACTTCACTGGTTGTCCACATGGGACTGAGTGGTGACCACCTGGCTCAGCTATAAACTGCAGCATTCAGTCATTAGCAGATTACATGGCCATTAGTGATACAAAGCAGTATTGAGGACTTTAAGTCTCTGCTGTCTTAAGCTTTCCACTACATAACAAACTCCATGTATGAAACAGGAATGAAAAGCAGAAAATGGTCTTGCTCCTTACCAGCTTTTTACATTAAGTGGTGAAAGGACGCTTTGCATGGACAGAGATTCTCAGCGATCATACTGAATAGAGAAGTGACATACTCTGGAGTCAGGACTTAAGTTTTCCTCTAAATGATGCTTGTAGCAATAAATGGTAGAGATGTGTCTCAGTGCACTAAATTTTATAATGGAGCTAGTTTTAATACTACATATTTTGCAATTAAAAGCCCCTGCATTTCACCAGGTAATTGCTACAGAGAAAAAGGATTAATATCATGTCCCTAAGAAGTGGGTTGTGCAGAATCCTAAAGCATGAGGACATTTACTACTGTGCTTCAGACACACTCAACTAACAATATACAAGATCTGGTCACAGCAATTGTAGCTGGTGTTAATATACATTGTAGTCCTTACTGAAAAGAACGTTGTGCTTCATCTTAGGAAGCCTCTCTTGGTAGCCATCAGCACTGAAAGCATATCTTTTAACAGTCTTTCATATTGTAAAACCGTCTATGCATAGAGACCAGAACCACAACCCAGTTGCCTTAAAGCGGTAAGACACCCAAGAAGAAACACGGCTATGACAGCATATGTCAATGTTACTTATACAAGAAACATTAAATGATGGCAAGAGAAAAGCTAGTCTTCGTGTCACTCCTGTGGGGTTTTGTCTGATTTTTTTTTTCCTAATTTAGAAAAGTAGAGAGGAAATTGTTCACATGGAAGCAAAAATTACTAATGAAATGTATATTAACTCTTGAAGGGGGAAATATAATCTCCTGTATCTTCATTTTCAGTCTTGTAAAAAACCCAGATGTTCGCTTAATACAATTGTTAGTTCATTTGTCAATGAAGCTTTGGATTCCAGTGGCTGGTTTAGCAGCCGTCATTCCAGATACAAGGCATAGATGAAGTTCAGTACTGAATGACAGGGATTCAAAGTGAGGGGAGTGGGAGGAAAACCAATGCAAACACAGAGGGTATGTAATGTATCTTTGAACACTACTTAAAGTTAATATTACAATGTTTCTTGTGCTCAACATCTTTAAATCTAGGAATAGTTCCTTCTAGGATACCCAGCCCTTTTAAATTAAATTTATGAACTACTTAGTGTAATGTATACAATAGCTGTACATAGTTCTTCACCCAAAGAGATACCTGACTTCTTCCTGAATTGCCACATTTACAACACCTCTTTCTATAGAGTAATTTTTTAACACAAAGAGTGCTCTCTGAAATATGTTATTTGATACCAATAGAATTCTCTATTTTTGTATTTCATGATATTTTAATTTACCTGCACTAGTGGGACTTTCTTATCACTGATCCAGGCTTGATTTTCCTTCATTACTTCATATTTAGAAGCTTCTAGAAGTGCTCCAATATCTCTCCCTTAGGACCTTCCAATCCTAATGGAAAACCTATCATCCTTGCTGGTGTGTCCAAATAATTCAAATTAAGTATGTGAACCTCTGCTCAACTGGGATTGCTGAGCCATATGTAAAACGCAGTGGGAATGTAACATTTTTTCACACCTGTGGACTTGTTCCTTAGTGTTTCTCCTTCTGCTGCTCAGGCTTCTTGTAAGAGCTGATGCTTCTGAAACACCTTACCACTGACAAGTTTCATCTTCTCTTCTTAGACAATAGCTGAGACACTCTTCTCCTAATGGTGTGACTCTTTTGTGTTTTTTTTAAACTCTGTGTTGACTGCGTCAAAATTTCTACCAAAAGGACAACACAAAATCAGCCAGAGCCCTTAAGATTATCACAAGATCTTCCAGAGCCCTTAAGATTTTCTTGATCCTTTCAATGCTTTTAATCTTTTATTCTATCAATAGCATAAAGGAACAGTGTGTCTATGTAATAAATGTAATAAAAAATGTAATAAAAAAAGACCAAACTCGGTTCATCCTCACAGGGTAACCTTTATGCATGACGTGTCAAGTGTCAGCCAATGTTAAGAGGCTAAATAATTAACATGTAAGTGTGCTCTTGAATCTCTTTCTAGATTGGCATGTGGTTAGACATGGTGGCTACACACAGATTTGAACTTTTTGTACAAACCGTGGAAGTAGGCTGAAACCTCAAATTTCACAGAAGAAGCAGTGTTCTTTTACTGAGATCATAAGGATTAGATACTGATTGTATTGATTATTAAGGTGGTCTTAATAATCAAAGAGCAGTTTGCTCTTTTTTTTCACCCACTTCTGAAGAGTAAAGAATCTGATTATTCCTAAACCTCAGAAAATAAGCAGTCTGACTTCTCTGTTTCATTAAGATCAGTTGGTACAAAAAGACCTTAAAGTTGCCTGAGTGTAGCTGAAAAAGAAACACCAGGTGCTGAATGGCACTCTTCTGACATTGGCATAAGCAACTGCCAGATGCTATGAATAAAACCTCTACTGAAGGCCAGCAAACCAATGCAAACAAAACTGTGCAAGTCATGAATCACTTCAGTAAAGAATAGAAGGATAGAAGGACGTAAGGGAGAGGAAAATAATCTAATTGTAGGCTCTACTCTTTGCCTTTTTTCCTACAGATGGTACTCCGCTATCGCATACATTCTTGTACCTTCATCTCCTGTTGACAAACAGGTAAAAGGAAGGCAGGCACAGACCTAGGCTGTGCACCCAGCCAGTGTTTACAGGGAGATTTCATGTTTTGAGCCCCACACGGATGGCATTGTTAGGAAGAACACCAATAATGCTGCTATGAAAATTACCTCCTGCACTTCTGGGAAACACTAAGACAGCCCTGCTGAGTTCCAGGATTCTTGTTAAGCCATTGAAAAGTGTTCACTGATAGTGTTGGGGGCTCCACCCTTCTGCAACTACCTCTTGGTCATGCCAACATTTATGACCGAACTTGTGTTTGTTGAAAATCCTGAAATGGTACTATAAAGTTTTCTTACAGCACAAAAGCAACATATTAAGTCACTATGACACATGGCACCTTTTTTTTTTTTTGTAGTGGTGGTGTTGTTCTTGTTTTCTTTTTGGAAGATATTATTGCATAAAAAAATAGACTTTTTATTATGCAAAGAGTAATGAGTTGTACAGACATTCATCTCATTAGGACCGTATTTCCTTTCAGAGCAGTGAAGCTCATCTTATACACAAGTAATTCTGTTCCATTGTTACCACATTTAGAAATGCGTATTTTAACATGAATAGACTGAGAACACAGTGAAGTGTTTCATTAGTACGTGATCTTGTATGGCTCCTCATATTAAACCACTCTTTGTATACTCGACTATCAGCATATCTTCCCTGAAACCATAGTAAAGAGACTAGGCCAGGTTCAGGAGCTAGTTAAGAGGTGATGGCTGATTTTGATGACATCTAAGGTATCATGTATCTAGATTTCATAATGAGTTTATTGCCATGGAATGTGTAGGACATATGATCTCACCAGATCTGATCAGATTCTGGCAAAAAGCGCCAATCATCCCTTAAAAATAAAAAAAAAATAGGTATAGGAGTTTGCAGATAGTTACCAATGACACATCAATAGATTAACAAAGTGAATATTCAATAAGTTTTGAGTAGTACAGAAGTGTTTTGTGTCCACATTGAGCATATGGGCCTATGAAAACTTACATTGTCTACGTTGCTATCTAAGGCAGTAGTGTTCAAAGTTATTTTTGTTTTCCTGTCGAAATGTAAGTTACTGTTACTTAAATGAAATGCCACTCTACTGCTGTACGGTGGGTGTTTCTTGAATATATCCATACCTTTATAAAGGACTCCTTATCCATTCTTTCAGAGATTTTGATACATAAATTCTCTCTAGCATATTATAGCTTGGAAAAGCATTGTGCAAGTAGACCCAGAGCTTTCTGTCTGCAGGTGCTCACCTGATGGTAACACACCACTAAGATGAGTTTAGTAAATATTCCTGTGTCTGAGATGCAGGATAATTCATAGAATCATAGAATCATAGAATCATAGAATCATAGAATCATAGAAT
>VZSC01005290.1:0-15061 GCA_013398225.1 Steatornis caripensis | reverse complement strand
GGTTTTGAATATCTCCAGAGAAGGAGACTCCACAGCCTCTGTGTACAGCTTCTTCCAGTGCTCTATCACCCACACAGTAAAGAAGTTCTTCCTTGTGTTCAGGTGGAACTGCCTGTGTTCCTGTTTGTACCCGTTGCACCTTGTCCCATTGCTGGCCACCACTGAAAAGAGTCTGGCCCCATCCTCTTGACACCTGCCCTTTAGATATTTATAAACCTTAATGAGATCCCCTTTCAGTCTTCTCCAGGCTAAACAGGTCCAAGTCTCTCAGCCTTTCCTCGTAGGACACATGCTCCAGTCCCCTAATCATCTTTGTTGCCCTCCGCTGGACTCTCTCCAGTAGTTCCCTGTCTCTCTTGAACTGGGGAGCCCAGAATTGGACACAGTACTCCAGATGCGGCCTCACCAGGGCAGAGTACAGGGGGAGGATCACCTCCCTCGACCTGCTGGCCACACTCTTCTTAATGCACCCCAGGATGCCATTGGCCTTCCTGGCCGCAAGGGCACACTGCTGGCTCATGGTGAGCCTGTTGTCCACCAGCACTCCCAGGTCCTTCTCCGCAGAGCTGCTCTCCAGCAAGTCAACCCCCAGCCTGTACTGGCACATGGGGTTGTTCTTCCCCAGGTGCAAGACCCTACACTTGCCCTTGTTGAACTTCATGAGATTCCTCTCCGCCCAACTCTCCAGCCTGTCCAGGTCACGCTGAATGGCAGCACAGCCTTCCCGTGAGTCAGCCGCTCCCCCCCAGCTTTGTATCATCAGCAAACTTGCTGAGGGTACACTCTGTCCCTTTGTCCAGGTTGTTGATGGAGAAGGGTGAACAGATTGTTATAGATTTTCCCTAAAAATTCACACTCAAGCATACACATCTTTTATTCCTGTTATTCAGTATGGTTATACACCTCTATGCATTCTGATTTCTGCTGGAAGTTTAAGTTGCTGAGATATAGTACTATTTTCAATTTCTGTAACATTTCTGATATGACTAGAAAGAAAAAGTCGGTTCTGATTTATAGGTCTAGTACAAATACACATAAGAAGGAATTTGAATAAGATCTACCTTAAGTATCCTGTCTCTTTATGTTGCTGTTGGGAGAGGGAGTGGGTTTTTAATGGTTGGTCTCATTTTTTTTAATTCACTTTATATTTAAGACACATTGAAAAAGAGTAAGAAATTAGATTATACTTTATGGACTGGCAGAACTTAATGACTTCTTTTCATAACCTGAGGTTGCATGAAATAAAAAAAAATACAAAGAAAATTTCTTCAAAATTAAATTTTGTTTCAAATTTAAGTTGGGCCCTTGGAATCTAAGAACATAAATGTAGCTGATGAGAGAACTGTTTAGAGACAGTATTCTTGACTCATAAGAAACAATGATGTCCAATACAGCTGTGGGGATCTATGACACAGATGTTTCTTGTCCTGTCAGAGGGGATAGTAATGAAAGCAAGGGAGAATTCTGTTCTATAACTTGGCATGGCATTACTTGTCATGCTTACTCTTCTGAAGTATATATCACAGCTTTTGAAATTGGAGAGGCAACAACTATCTAGGAAGGAAATACTAAGTCAGCAATGAAGCTTTCAAATCACATATAAAATATCTGGAGTTAGGACATGCTCCATAAAGTTTCCTGCCTTGGAAATGCATAGCTTACCAGAAAGCCTCTCAGCTCCGAGCTGGTGGCATTTGCTCTTCACTGCTGCTCAAACAGACACTTACATCTGCATTTTCTTTTATGACATATGAGAATGATGAAGACTCTTCCTGTCAGACAATCCATGCATACACATATGAATAAAAATAACATGATGAAGCCTTTACTTGAATCATGCAAACACAAAGGTTGATTGATATAGTGTTGCTAGATAAGTTACCTGAACATTTGTTGTGTTACTGAGTCCTCTCTAGAGTTATAAAGGCTGATTCAGCTGTTTTATTGACATAAAACTCATGATTAACTTATTATTTATTAAGCCTTAGGAAGACTTTCTGGCAAGTCCACTTGGCTTGAAGTAGGGAAGTCTGTGCTACAACTGCTTAAACAATATTAGGCTTACTTATAGTACAGTAACATCATTACCTGCATTGCCAGGGTCTTGTTCCAGAGATTTACATGTAAGGGGATGACATCACTGTGTTGTTTAACATTTACACCTCATCTGCTGAATCATTCTGGAATAAGAAAAGTACCTTTACTGTAAAACTCTCAATTACACATCATTTGCCTCCCCATATTATAAGAAATGCATCATCTTATAGGATTGCTCACGACGATTTCCTTGGAATCTTTATGACACCTCACACTGTAAGAAAGCATTTCCATAGCACTTCATCATCATGGTATTTTATCACCTAACAGCATTAATGATTACTTAAGAAGACGAACTCTGTTGGAGGTGAATTGGCAAGAGATCCAGAACTTTAGACTTTTAAAGTTGCATTAGCCCATAATTTGTTAATTACTAAGCAGAGGTAGCTTAGCAACTTTTCAATTCCAATATTACTTATGTCAAAAGAACAGGATTTTTAGTGAGTGATGAGTCAATGATAGTATATTTGACATGGGTTAATACTCTTGCTCTGCTTTCTGTGCAATGTATCCATCTCAGAAAACAACACTTAAAATGGGGACTAATTGCTGTCGTTAATTATAACCTCTGCACAGAAGGTGTAGAGATAGGCTGAACTATTTTCCCACTTCTAATATGATCACTAGAGAAAAGGACAGAGGCATTTGGGGGATTGTGGTAGATTGCATAATCACTATTCACTTCAAAGGAATTTATCCTGCTCTGAGAGATTTTACTTGTTTTGAAAAATTTCCTATTGGTTTGGGCATTATAAATGAAATAATATTTCTCAACAGCTATGAAACTATTAAATGTGGCCATCTGAGTTTCTGGACTTATAAAACAGACTATGCTCCCTAAAGACTTGGCTTGGGAGCAAGGGACTGCATGTACTTTTGCTCCTGATGTTTTCTGGGTGTGTGCTAATAAAGTCTCTGTACAAATTAGTGACCACTCTCCTTTTCATGAAAACCAAGATGCTGTTATTTAACTCGTTTCCCATACTGCAACAAGCACATGAGCACAAATACTTTTTCTCTTTTTCTCTACCTTTAACAAACAGTTCTGAGAAATCCTCAGATACGCAACAAGCACAGACCTGGCTTTACGGATTCAAAAGGTCTTTGAGGTGTTTATAAGGGTATTTTAGGTGACCATCATTAATTTCTTGAGAAGGGTATTCTTGCAGGAGAAAAGGTGATAAATTTTCATCTCCCCTTTTCCATTTCTTACTCTTCAAACTATGATGCCTACAGCTTTAGATTTCACAAAGGTCAAAAGGCATAGAGGCAATAAGCAAAAAGACTGAACTATGCTTCTGGAGAGAAGAGTTTAGTACCCTTAGCTGTAGATGTGATAATGTTTGGGGTGACAGCAAACACACGAACTAGGTAAGACTGGAGGACATTCAGATTTGGAAGAGGTGGTTCAGGATTGGTATGATTTTCACCTGGAATACATCTCTTTCTGTTATATGAACTCGAGCTTTTTTTTCTGGAGATAAACTTGCTAGTTCACATTATGTTAAGGATTATCAATTCTTGCCAACAGAAGTACAACGCACCACAGCTACTGTTCTTTCAAATTAAGACCAACAGAAAAGCAGACTAGATGTTTAAGACTTAAAATAGTAGTAATGATTACATCTAGGAGACAAGCTCTGAACAGAAACAGAAAAAGTATTACATCCGTGGTTTCTAACACATAAACATCCCAGAATCCTGGCCAGTTACATTAATCATTGCCAGTGTCATTATGGGTTACAGTAAACCAGACACTTCTGGGTAAACGTTACAAGTGCACAATTGTAGCCAGAAGGAATAGGCAATCAAAGCCATAAAATTCCACCAATCTCATAAACAGGAAAAAAAAAATGTTTAAAAACAATCTGTAGCAATGGTTGTCTCTTAGGTTTGCACAGTTATGCCCTCATGTCACTGGGAGTCTCTAAGAATTACTGTCGTACAAAAAACTAAAAAGCTATGTAGAGATGTAGAGTTGGGGTAAATCTTTTTGTTTTGGGTCCCAGAAAACTAAATTTAAATATCATTATTATCTATTTACAATAGTCAAAATCTAAAGATGAAGTTGCAATGGATAATTATCAAAGGTACTTTGAAGACCTCACAGTTAGTTGGAGGTGACTATGAATCTTTATTCATGTCCATCTCTCTAATTTTATGCATGCATGTAAACCACTGTGGTCTAATTGGTTTTGTTTATAGTGTTCTGTGAGTTTGAAATAAAAGTGTATCTCAGTATGAACATGAAACAATGTCTCCTATTATAAAATTCATTCCCCATATTGTTTTATATGAAGTTCTGAAAAAATGTGTCATACAAGAATGAATTGGAAGTATAGAATCTCTTAACAATCATACTTGTAGTCTTCAGTCTGAAATATTGTTTCAGATAAAATCAGTAAATTCTTCTCAAAAGAGTCAGCTTTATTACTCAAAATTGTTTTGCTTCAGACTAATAGAACCTGAAGGTGACTTCACCAGTCAAAAAGCATCAAGCAACTGCTTGAGAGAGAGTCAATATAATGGTAATAAATTTAGTAGTGTAACCACAAAGGTCATACAAACCCATGACTTTTGCAGAAGGTTTTTTGCATCAGACCAGGCAATAAATATTTTTTCTCCATTTCAGTTTCAGAAAAAGGCTACTGTAATTTAAAAAAAAAATATTACATTTTACTCATATTAGATGACAGACAGGATTTTTATTGCTGAAGCAGAAGAGTACACAAAGCCCTCTTGAAGGCCTTCACTGTACGTTTAAAGCTGCTGGTGCACAATACTGAATGCTGCATAAATAGACTTGTCTTTCAGACGGGTGTTAAACCAAAGCCGTTTTTGCTCACTCATCTTAGGAAGGACAACAATTTAGGTCATGTTCTCTTTATTTAATCCTTAAAGTGCTACTAAATTTCTTCTTCTTCTAACTGTTGCCCTTAATTATTGTAATGCAGGCTCTGGAGCAGTATAAATTATTAAATATCTCTAAGGAAATTGTGCTTGTCCTTAGACTTTCAGGCTTCCGATGTGTTTGTTACCAAATACATTTCAATTCTCAGACCATTTTTATGTACTTTCAGCAGTGAGAGAGCGATCCTACCTTTTGCTTTCTGTAGTTACACTCATTGTAGAATCAGAGAAAGGAGAATGACACAGACTGTAATAATTCACTGATGCATTTGAATGCTAACCATGCTGGTGAAGTTTCAGCTGGTAGGAGCACTGGTATGACTAGGGACTACTGAAAGATTTAAGCTTTTTGCTGTGCTAAAAGACTTCACAAAAGGCTGGAAATAAAATGTCCCTTGCTGCAGGTAAAAAGGAATACTTGAGAAGTCATTAAATTCCTCTCAGTTAAATCACCTTCAGCTTCAAGACTTATAGTGTTAAGCTTTTCCTAGAGGCAGGTGTACCTGAAGCTGCTGCACCAGCCCAGGGAGTTGGGCAAAAAGTTTCTGGGGGACATTCCAACCTTCTTCTCTGTCAGTCATCAATTTCTGCCCAATCTAAAGCCTTCAGTTCACTTGCCTGTGTCTCTGACCACTTCTTCCAAAAGAAATCAAGATATTCATTGAGGAACATGAAATGTGAACTACTTGGTAGATTTTGTTAGTAGAATTCCCAGAACAGGTGTCACTGAGCTATGTGAAATACACAGAGTCAGGTATAACAGATTTGCTATACCTCCCAAACTATAACTTGGTACAATCAAAGCTTTGACACATCGAGCACTACAGCATGAAAAGGTAATAATTTCTACTATTCAGGACTTTTATTTTGATTTTCTGCCACATGATATGTTGTTGCATATAGTTTTCTCCAGGCAAAAAATGACCTTCAATCACTTTGATTTGCTTCACCGTTCAAAATAAAAACAATATTGCTATTTTAAATATTGAAAAATTATAGAATTCAAATCCTAATTCCTTTGAATGCCAAAAAACAAATTTTCCTCAAGTCTATCCAGTGTCACCTGGTTTCACATCCAAACAGTGGAAAACCACAGATTTTTGTGTTTCCTTGATAAAAAACCATAAGCTAGTTCACGTTCATTTGGGACCAAGAACATCTGCTATTAAAAGATTGTCAAAACTGGCCAAAAAATCCTTGCTGTTATAAGAGGTTTATGACTTTCAGCACCATTACACAGAAACTTCTTGCTAACAGCAAATGATCATGTGATTTGCTCTGTAAAATCCACAGATCTCATTCTGGTTTTGATTTTAGGGGTGTAACTCAAAGCAATTACTGGGATTTCAATTGGATTAATCCCAAGGAAGAACGTAAATGAGAACAGACTGTAAGCCATATTGTTACAAATCTGATGTTTAGTAACTAACTCTTCTAATTCCAATATAACTCAGTTGGATCATTTCCAATTAGTTTACCTTTCTTTAAAAAAGGAGTGGGGAGGGTGAAAGCCGGAGACAAGAGTGGTTAAGCCAGAATCAAACGCCTACCATGACCAATGAATGCTGTATTTATCAATGAATATTAAAGAACATTATTTCATTAAAAGAAAACGGGTGGATCTACCACTTTCGACTTAGAATCTAACACAGACAGCAACAAAAATACAAATTTTTTAGTTGAGTACAAACTTGAGCGTAAGCAGATGAATGCTTTCTTTTGAAATGAGTACAATTTTTCAACTTCCAATGTCCTGGGTTGAGTAATGTCAATTTAGCTTTTATAAAATTACGTATATGAAGAAAGCTTTACAATTCTTATTGACTATAAAAAATTCCACTTAAAATTAATTTATATAAACATATATATTTAATTTTATTTATATCTCTTAAAATATGGATACATATATGTATATATATACATATATGTATGTATATGCATATGTACATATACACACCCCTCCAAAAATTGAAATTATATGTATAGATAAATGAGATACTATTGTAAGCTTTTTTCCTCCTATGTTTATCAGTATATAATAAAAGAGATTTATTTTATTTGTTCTTTATTTGTTTCTGGAGCTTTTGTCTTTTTTGAGTAAGAACCTTCAGATGTGGTATGTTCATCTCCCACTGAATTTTTAATAATCGAAAAAGCAGCAATTTAGACCTATCAGCAATTTTTTATTCTTACGCAAAAGCTGATAAATATAATATTTGTGCTGATTATAGGTCTATAGTCAGATAACATATCAAACTCTTCTATTACATCACATTGTGGTTAAAGTTTCAAATATAACACACCATATTGTGGTTTGCATTCAGTTATGCAATGAACACCCCTGTGCATTGTGAACTCTATTTTCAGATTAGCTTGGTTACTATGAAACTCTCAACAAATCAAATGCTGTTGTAATAATAAAACCATCTCTTCTTCTTCTTAGTCTTGTTGACACGATTATGTCCTTGTTCTCACTAATCTGAGTCTAGACTAGTACTAAGAATCATTCCATTTGACTCTCACTGTCTGGATTTGATCCAGTAGCTTGAAAGGGTTCAGTGCGGATAAGAATAATACTTTATATTTGTGCTGATACTGCTACATATCTTTTATTTTTTACCCTTAATTATGGAAAGAAAGAAGCCAGTCTTCATCTAGTAACTTCACTATAAAACAGGCTTGGATTAGTTCCTTCCCAATATTCTGTCTTCGATCTGCTGGACAACATCATGATCAATAACTGCCATATGTATGTAGCGAAAAAGCCTATTGATGGCTGTTTTGTTAATAAACTCAGGATTTCATAGTAAGTGTGTTTCTAGCGGACAGTTTACTGTTTGGAATAACAATAGTCACACCCTCTGAATTCAGCACTGTCTAGGGGACATACAGAAATTTACCTCCCCATTAAATTCTCAAATGAGAAATATGGGAGGTCTTCTTTGATACAAAGGCTCTGTATCATTCTTTGATTGAATTGGCAATCCAAATCTCAGTTATTGTTTCTACATTGATTTTATGGCAAGTGTAAGGAACAAAGTAAATTCCTTGGCACCTGCAGTTTACTCATTAGATGTAAAATTCTGCATGTAAATTTTTTTGGCTTACGCTATACTAAAAGGTGATAAAATGTAGACCTTCACTTTTTTACCATGTAGAGAAAAAGCCGTCGTTTGTGCCTTTATTCAGTTACTCATAATTCATTCAGAACTCCTGTTTCTGACCCACTAGTAACTTCTGCAGGAATTAACTTACAATGTCATCTGCAGAAATATCCATACAACAATTTCTGAAGTTTGTATGAATGTTTGTGCCTGTGCCTTTAATTTTCTTCATACAATGGCATCAAACAAGAAGTTACTCAATTGTGTTACAGTGAAAGGGCTAATGCCTGATGTATCTTGTGACCACTGCAGAACAACCAGTGATGGAGACAACAAAACCCTACAACTTTAACACTGATCACACAGTATACTGGAACCATCCAAATAAAGAGAAATCAGTTTGGGCAAGAAGAAGCACATAGTAGTTTCCAAGGGATTGGAGACCTTGCTACCTTTTGTTCAACCAAGTTCCTTCCAGAAAGTGGATAGATTCAGAATAAACACAATGTGAAGGTTCTTGTTTGGATGCTATGATATTAATGTGATCTTCATAAAACCCTATGTGTCCTTTTATTTTCAACCGTATTTCATGTTTCTTCTTGATTTTTACAATGTTGTCTCCCTGAAGTCAGAGAACACTATGTTTATATTTTTTTCGCCCACCACATACATTTACAAAATGTTAATTTGCAGTTGAAAATAAGGGGAGAGGAGCAGCTGTTGGAGAAAGGCAGGCATGTAAACTATGACCTTTTTTGTAAGTCTGCATTTCCAGAAGAAATATCATGAGGGGAAACTACTAAGTCAGCCAGTATGTACTGGATTGGGCAAGTTCCAGTGGAACAATCTGGAAAAAAAGGCAACACAGGCAAGAATGTGTTTAATCTGGATGTATCCCAGGTTTATGTAAGCATACAGAAAACTGCTGTACGAGAGGAATGGGATAATTGATGTTACAGTGATATAAAGTACATCCTTGACTTTCTGCGTATTTAGCTATATTTACTCAAGTTATCTGACAATGCAATGTCTTTTCGTTAAACAAATGCAAACCACTGCAAGAGAGCACATTGTATGTTTCACCCTTGTCTTTATCTCAGAGATTTCAACAACCAAGGATGTTCTGGCAGAATCATAGCACCAGTCTATCTATTGGCATGATGAGCCAATATATTTTACAGGTACGTAAATCTTCCATCAAAAAATAAAAAACTGTAGATCAATACATTGTCCCAAAACCTGTTGAAAGCTAATAAAATTTGCCTGAAGACATTCAGTAGCCATCTTCACAAACCATGGTTCATGCAGTGAAAGCTGGCTTATCCTTGACTCCAGTGCTGCTTAACTCAGTGAAGGACAGCTGGATGTTTTCACAGTGTTCAGAAGCATGCTGTACAGTGCCTTACAGAAAATGCAAGACGTGTATTTTTTTTGCCTTAGGAACCTGCATGCATAGGGCTGGTATAGACTGCAGAGCATAGCTGTGTCTGGGTTTCTGTGTGTGCAAACACAGGGATCAGACAAAAGACTGAGAGGCCAAATCCTACCATCCCCTGGGAATTTTTCCAGCAACCACAACAACTGAGATTTATAATCCCAGACACAGACAAATTGTAAAAGAGGTCTAATCATCTATTACTGTGACCAAAACACAAGGAATGGTACATGCCTGTCAGACTGTTAAGTCTCTAATCTTGATCTTATCTTTAACATAGGCTTAGTCCTATGTTTGGTAAATACAAACTGTTAGCTGCTTCTACTCACTCTTTTGGCTAACCATCTGTGTGTCTTTTGTGACAATGGGAATGTGGAGAGGAAAATAAGTTATTTTCACTCTCAGCAAAAAGCCAAACCATGCTATCATCCATCTATACTACCATCATATCTACCATGATCAGGAACAAAACATAGGAGGTGGTATTCAAATTCTGTTGCTCCAGGTGTTGAAATTCTCTCTTTGGTCTTCTCTGGTCCATCAGTTAATAAAACAGCCCTAATTTATATATATACATGTGTCATGTATGCCATCTGGATTTCTTCTAGCACTGACTTATTTGATTTGGACATCCTTTCCTCCAATGGAGAATACCATCTTAAGGGATGCCTAATGAGGCAATAGAAAGTAGTATGTCAAATTTCTTTATGGTAGTCAGGAAGGTGCTAGACTTGCCATTCAGGATTTACTTTACAGTAAGATGTATTAAAGTGCTTAATGTGCTCCCTTCCTTTGTCACTTGTCCAGATGTTCCTTTTGTCTGCCAACACACTGAAAGACGCAAGTGTTTCTGGTGTTCCTTCCAAAACCTTGGGGTTCCCTTGACTGCGATGTTAATCAGAACACTGATACAGTTAGCAGCTTGAATATTGTTGAAAACGAACAGACAGAGCTTTCTGGTGGCTGTGTAAAAGAACTGAATTAACTTCCTAGAAATTGCATGGAGAGATGACTGGATAGCACCTGCAGGAAAGATCACAATCTGTGGTAACATCCCTAGACATAGAAAACCAGAAAATCAAAAAATGTGAGCAGTCTCCTCTAGTGAGGCCACTCACCAGAAAACTTCAGGCAGAAATTCCATGGTAGATTAATTGTAAGAATAAGTCCAGAGATAAGTGTGGCTCCAGAGCGTCCTGCCCTTGGTTTTCCCTCTGTCCTTACTGCAGTACTTTGCCATTTAGAGTAAAACTGATGCCTCTACAATAAAGTAGAGCTGAGATATATGATCTTTTCACAAAGACTATTGGAAAGAGAGAAATATTACACTAATTTCACCTACTACAAAAAGTGTCTGTCTATACATTTAATTATAGAAAATGTTAAGTTTTATATATTAAGAAACTTCAAGTCTGTGGGAGTTTGACTCCTGAGAAATTTGGAAAATAGGACCACTTTTATTCAGATGTTCCTTTTACATTTAGGTGGCTATCTTTAAGTGAAGGAGGACAGCTTTATCTATTGTATATCTAGAGATTTTTTCTGTGGATTTTTTCTGTTGGAACAGCTGACTTGTCACAGTGAAAACCTGAGCTATTAAGGTAAACATGTGAACTCCTGCCCCTCTCCATAAAGCACTTCATAAAAGCAGTTCTTGGATTTGTGGTACTTGCTTCTGTTGAAAAATGATGAATGACATTTTATGACATGAAGCGATTTTACCTGAGAAGTTTTTCTATCCAGAACATGACATGCCCTACCTCCTTTGCTGCAGCTGCCTGTTCTGCTACACAGTAGCAACAAGGGTGCTCTGCTGGAGTATTGTTATATCTTTCTGGACACTACAAAAGTACATAAAATGTCATTTTGCCCAAATACTGCATCATCTGATGGGTGAAACAATTCAAATCACATCACAGTTTAAAACCAGATTTTGTACAAAGCTATATGAAAGCATTTGTTTCAGCAGGGTTTACGTTTGTAGTATCTTGGAGGTAAGGACGTTTCTGTGCAACAATACTGGAGGACTATAATTTTGAGGGTGTGTATTTTTTCCATTAATCCAGTTGACAGCTATGTATAATTTCCTCCTACTCAGCTGTGCTGTTCGATTGTGTATTGGCCAAGACAGCTACAACAGCAGCCAAAGAAGGGGGAGGTAAAAGTCTGACTTTTCCAGCAGCAGATTAATGTGTCAAAGGGAGAGGAAGTAAGTATTGAAAATATCAGGTGCACTTCTGAGTTGTGTCTGCCAAAGGGTGGACCAGCGTAATCTGTCCCATAACCAGCATTATTACATCAGTACTTGCAAGCTTTAGCTTTGCAATTATAATCTTTAAAATTGAGTGAGCATTTGGAAAAGTCTGTACCATACATACATATATTAATACATACATCCATACATACTGTAATATCTCAAGAAACATTACATCAACTGAAGATTTACCCAATATATCTAGCTGTTGTTGTATTAAACAAGGAAGGATGTTTTACTGAAGACCTCAAATAGCTGTAGCACATCACAAACTCTGTGCAGAGTTAAGGAACTTATCTTTGCTGCTTCTGCTGTCTGTGGTGGCTGCAGAAATACGAATCTCGTTTTCCCTGCTTTTCTTTTGTCTTTGGCATTACAGCAACAAGAGGTGACTGAAAGAAAACCAGAGATATTGAATATGTTTTCAGGATTTGAGTAAACTTGTCTCAGGAAACCTGAGGATTGCTCCATTTTTAGTGGTCTTGTAACTGGCTGAAGAGTAATACCTGGAATTATGTGATCTTGTGACTAATGGTAAAAGAAAATGGGATCAACCTTTGACTTTGAAAAATAACAGGATTTAACAGAGTTCGTTACGTACCCATGGCAAAGAACCCTGTGTCTTGTACGGTGGCCCCTCAAGCTACCTTCAATTGCTTTCAGTAGATTGTAAAGCTCCATGTGCAAAAGTGACCCCTAACAACAGAAACAAAAGACAGGAAGTGAGAATGAGCAGTTCAGGGAGCAAAAAAAGGTTGGTTTCCTCATGACACAACTAGGTCATCAGGTGTGTAGGAAGGGGGCTCAGTGCACTGTTTTTGGTGTACACCTTAGCTGAAGCTAACCCTGTTATCAGGTGGACAAAAATGCAACCATAACTATCCTGCCTCTCCTCAGTTTGATCACTACTAATTGGGTGGGAGTGTTGATCTACTTGATGGAAAGAAGGCTCTACAGAAGGCTCTCAACAGGCTGGATCAATGAGCAGAAGCCGATTGTCTGGGGTTGAAAAAGGCTGAGTGCCGGGTCCTGCGCTTGGGTCACAACAACCCTATGCAACGCTACAGGCTTGGAGAAGAGTGGCGTGAAAGCTGCTGGGCAGAAAAGAACCTGGGGGTGTTGGTCAACAGCCAGGTGAATATGAGCCAGCAGTGTGCCCAGGTGGCCAAGAAGGCCAATAGCATCCTGGTTTGCATCAGGAATAGTGGGGCCAGCAGGATGAGGGAAGCGATCATCCTTCTGTACCCAGCACTGATGAGACTGCAGCTTGAATGCCGTGTTCAGTTTTGAGCTCCTCACTACAAGAAAGACATTGAAGTGCTGGAGCGTGTCCAGCGAAGGATAATGAAGATGGTGAAGGGTCTAGAGCACAAGTCTTATAAGGAGCGGCTGAGGGAACTGAGGTTGTTTAGCCTGGAGAAAAGGAGGCTCAGGGGAGACCTTATCGCTCTCTACAACTACCTGAAAGGAGGCTGTAGCAAGGTGGGGGTCGGTCTCTTCTCCCAAGTAACAGGTGATAGGGTGAGAGAAAATGGCCTCAAGTTACTCCAGGGGAGGTTTAGATTGGACGTTAGGAAAAATTTCTCCAAGAAAAGGGTTGTCAAGCACTGGAACGGGATGCCTAGGGAAGTGGTTGAGCCACCATCCCTGAAGGTATTTAAAAGAAGTGCACTTAAAAAAAGTGGCACTTAAGGACATGGTTTAGTGGTGGGCTTGGTAGTGCTAGGTTAACGGTTGGACTCAATGATCTTAAAGTTTTTTTCCAACCTAAATGATTCTACGATTCTATGATGTTTCAGGTATTATCTTGAATTTACTAACTTGGCATATTACTATAATAAATTGTGTATAAACAATAACTCGGCCTGAGAGTGTTTAGTTTTAGAAAGCTGATGTTTAAACTAGTGTGAACTCTGGTTGCCAGCACATGAAGGCTGGAAATTTGGCATTTTAAGCAAGGCTGCTGAGCCAACACTACTGCACAGTGAATCTATCACTATTATCAGGAATGTTTTTGTAATGTGTATGACTTATTTCACAGTAGTAAATCTGTTCGAGTGCAATTGTCATCTTTTTTCCTTTCCTTGCCAAACTGCTGTTTTTTCCATGATACAGATGTTTTGTTTTGTTTTTCAGAAGAAATATATTAGTCATGAAAGGGTTGTTCATAGCTTAAAAAAAATCCTAAAACTTAGATTAACATTTAAATCTGAACTTATTTCTGTCTTCCAGTGCCAAATCTTAATATTTTGTAAAATCCATAGGTCTAAGGATTTCACTGTAATCCATTTGAATAATAAATCTTTTTCATGTCTCTTTCTGCTTCCAAACAGCATCTGTCAGTATGGAAAAACAGCATGAAATAGCATAGGACCTAAATCCCAATAGACCAAGATATAAATTCTATCTCTGCAGACACTGCAAGATGAACAGAGATGTTAAAAGAGATTCCTCTGAATTTTGATCATCCCAGTCATAGGGAAGGCAGTATTAATATTTTTCTTGTATAGAAACGAGGATGGGACAGGAAGAAGAAAATACTCCTTTCTATTTCCCTGTTAAACATATATAAGAATTATATGAGAAAACGGTGAGATAAGATAGATGACAGCATGGGAGAATATAGACTACCTATCTATCTGCCACATTACCTGTGTCTTCATAGACAGCCTATTCAACTTTTGATAATACTTCAGCTAGGCCAAATAAATAACTTCCCTTTTTAGAATAAATATACTTTATTAATTTATTAATTGTAATATATTTTCTTTCATGCTACGGTGCAGCAGGATAAACCTGTAGGAAAAACCATGTGCCTGCATTTTAAAGATAGAAAGTTTCAATTTCAATATTATTTATTATTATTAAATACTTATTTATTTAAATCCCAACCCTAGGGTTTTTTTCAGGTTCGTAATTTGTTTGTTATTCATAAAATTGCGAGAAACATAAACATCAAAAATGACCTCTCAGAGAAAATCTAATTTGCAAATGTGCTTAAGATATTCTTATTTGCATCATAACATGTTTACAAAATAAACATGATACAGACATAACATAGCAGGTGAAGTAAAGGTTACTGGTATCAGCCAACACAAATTCTGTCAGAGTACAAATATTTTGAAAAATTAAATAAAGACATAAAGATGTAAAATATATTTTTTCTTTAGCTGATCATTTGTACCATTACAGAACTAGCATTACTTAATCCATTTGTAAAGTGATCACTGTAATCATAGAATCATAGAATCATAGAATGGT
>VZSC01005289.1:47614-63737 GCA_013398225.1 Steatornis caripensis | reverse complement strand
ACGCCTGCTGACGCTCGACGGAACCCTGCGGCTGAGGAAGGCAACGCGGGCACGCGCGCCCCTCGGCTCCCGAGCCCAGGAGGGCATCGCCGTCATGAGGAACGCTGCCCGTGCATCCGGACTGGTCGGCCCAGCCTAGAGCCGGAGCCGCAGTTCACTGCCGTAAAGCTCCTCGTGTTGTCTTTTTCAAAAAACAGAGTGAGCTTTCAGCTTTAACGGAAATTCCTTCCAGCGCCACCAAAAAACTGACCGTGGGTGGCACCCACAACAAAATCCCGTGCTACTTAACCCGATTCTTGGACACAAAGATACTGAGAGCACCTGGCCCAAGATGCCAACGCGCCCAAGCCTCAGTAAAAGGAGGATATGTACTCGCCTCCGCGTCCAGCCGCCTCGTCGCAATCGCACCTCCGTTAAAATGCAGCACCCTCTCTAATAACTAGTCGAAGTCTGGGGACTATCTCGAAGAGGACGCTCGCGGAGTTTCCACGCTTTCCTTTATCACGGAGGCTCCGTAATTAAAGGAGTCGGGTAGCCGGAGCTGCAAACACGTTGGTTAGCACAGAGGCAGTGCGTACAACGGGAAGCGCGGCTGCCGCAGAGAGGTTCGGGGACTGCTACGTTCCCCGGCTCCTTTGTGGCGGGCGGCGCTCGCACCGGCAGGCAGGGACGGCGGATCCTCACGACCCCAAAAGCTCAAGGGAGCAGCCGACGCTCCGCCGGCTTCCCTGGGGCAGGCCAGGTTTTGCGCCTGTGCCACAAGAAGTCGCGTTCTTCGAGCATGGAAACGATCCGTCGTTTGCCAGCCTGCACGCTTGATTCACTCGACATAGTTCCCTCTTTGCATATCTGTTGCTATTAAAATTCCCCTTCCAGCATATAATTCCCTCTACTAGCTTTTCTTGCTTATTAGGTAAGACAAAAAGTATTCGGAGAATCTGATCAGAGAGATCTCATTTTCTCCAGGCGCTCCTCTGAATTTAATTCTAGATTAAGAATTATTTAAAAAATAAAAAGAGAGAAAACCTCCCTGCCTTCCACCTCATGCTCCCTTGCAACGTGAAACCGGAGAGGGCTCCCAAGCCGAGGAATCGAGTCGTATTTTAAAATCACTCTTTGAAGAGCGCCACTCCTAAACATACTACGGAAAATCAGAAACAAAAATCACTGAAAGGGGAAGGCTATCAAGGTGTTCCCCAGAGGGCTGGGAGAGGGAGCATTTGAGCCCTGCTTTCCTCACCCCGACAGGAGAACCCCAGAAAGCCTCAAAAAGCCAACAGCGCATTTTTTTCCGTGCTGTTCTCCAACGGAGGTTGTCGGCACTTTGCGCGCGAGAGGAAAGGCTGCTGCCCGCCACGGAAAGCCCCGGCACCCGGGAGCCCCGGAGCAGCCGAGGCTGTCCCCCGGTCCCGGTGGTCGGCACGGCACGGCACAGCTCACGCGCTCCGTCGTTTCCAGACTTACTAACGAAGCGTGTCTCGGCTGACAGCGGGCTTACGGTTTTCAGTGTCCGCACTCGGCAGCTGTCCGATGCAGAGCATCGTCGTGCAAGTTACGTGCCCGAACGTATTCACTTACCTAAAGGAAGCAGGGAAAACAGAAAATGAGTACAAACATAGCAAGTCGGGTGCAAAAACCCAGAGAAAGCGAAGTTTCGCTCGGCACTTCTGCTCTGCCGCACCCAAACGCAGCCCCGTACAGCTCCAGGCTGCGTCTCGGCAGAAGGGGGAAGCGCAAAACCTGACGCTCGGCGTCCGTCGCGCTGGGAGCGCAAGAGGAGCTCTATCTGTGGCCTCTCCCCGCTCGGTCTGGGCGCCTTCTCGTGACGAAGGAGGGGCGCGGGAAGCAACGACGGTGAGGGCAGCAGGTGTTGACGGCTCTTTGACCGCCTCTCCGGTCCCGCGCGACAATCTACCCAACGCCTCGACCGAGCTGTTGCAGCCAAGGGAAGCCCGAAGAAGAGGAGAGGTTAATAAACACCGAAACAACCTTTGAGACCTTTTTGTTTATGCCTCCATGCATATTAGCATAGGGACTCAACGAATAACACTTCTCGAATCACTCCGACGACATTAACACTCTGGAGCATTAACTTCTCCGCGCCTGAAGGAAACGGGTCAATTTTAATTCTTCAAACAATTCTTAGCGGCACAACAACTCATTCTTTGAGCTACAGATAGCGAGCCGTGCTCTCGCGTGAGGGATCCCAGCCCGACTCCAGCTCTGGGACGCAGGTTATTAGGAAGGCAGTGAGGAGAGGCTGCGCTCCCCCCAACGGAGGAGGCGCCAGAGGAGGTCTCGCTGCCTTATCAGCCGACAGAAAAATCCGCTCAAACCCAAAACCAAAGGAATCACAGGGGAATTACGGGAACCCTCCGAGAAGGACACTGTGAAAAAGCGAAGACGTTTAAACGCGAGCCTCTGCCAACACACCTTTTGGTTACTCGCCGCCAACCTCCAAAAGCGCGTTCCCACGTGCGCCGACAACACCGAAACCCTTCTTCCCCTACGGGGACTCCGACCAACAGCAAGGAACCCTTCGGAACACTCCCAGAGCAAGACTCGGATAGCCTCAGTATCGGAGAATGCCTCGATACCTCGATCCGTCAGAAAAGCTCGGCTGACCGTCTGCCGAGAGGAGAGCTTTGGCAGGTACCGTGAGGGGCTGCGCTTCTCCTTTTGAGCTTTTGTTCGCGGGTTTTTTGTATTCTTTCTGCCAGTGCCAATGGAAAACGCAGCAAAGCGCGTCACGCAGAGAAAAAATTCCCATCGCTCAAACGTTATGTGCCACGTGCACAAAGAGATTAACAGAAATTAAAGCAGCTATAAAAAGCAGCCTGGAAAAAAGTCTCCTTAAATGCAATACCTCAAAGGCCCCACGCGCTTCAGTGCGCAAGGGGACGGACGCAAGTAGGGCGATTTGAAAAGCAGCCGGGTGCGCAGCAAGCCAAGGTTAACCCCGAACCGAAGACGCTATGCTCACAACGGGCACGGGGACGGCACGGAAGGGCGCGCGTGCGTCCCGCACAAACGGAGACGCGCGGACGGCGTTCTCGCTCTTCCGGTGAGAAGGCGGCTGAAGATCTGTGTACGCGCGGAGTCGCGGATACCGAAGCGGCGGGTGTAACCTGGTAACGCTTTTGGCAAGACAGCCGCTGGCACGCTCCTTCCTCTCGCTTTCGGTGCAACACAAAAATCCCGGGGGTCAGTTCTAAGTCTGCCTGGGGAACGGCCACAACCACCACAGTTCCTCCGGCTCCCCCTTTGCAGACTTCGCACCAGGCAGCACCGGGAGACGACGAGCGCATTCCCGTGGCCTCAAACGTTCTTCCTCCTCGTATTTTGGAGACCTCAGGCGTTACGACCCATGTCCTCGCTGCTATACGGACAGCGGGTTTGCTGTAGCTCTGCTAGATCCGCATCCTTCCTCGGTTGCTCCTGTAGTCCGGGGAAAAGCGAAGCTGCGGCGGCTCCTCGAGTCCCTCATCGGTATGCTTCCCGCACAAAAAGCATTACCGTTTGATCTGCTTCGCGGTAGCCCTCTTCAAGACGTACCCCCTAGGCGTTCTTGTTGCCTGGCCTACGCTTCAATGGAAAGGGGCTAGAGCAAAATCATCCTCACAGCATCAGAGTCACAACAAGCTAAAAGGAAAACACATCTCCTCTCCAGACATCCGTGAGCAACCGACCCCCAGCCGTCCTCAGAGCCAGGGAAAACAGCAGCTGCCGCGCGTCCCGAAGGCGACGCTGGAGAAGTAGCCCAAAGCCATCCTCTCCGGTAAAGCTCCGAGCCGCGGCAGGTTCTTAAGCGCCAGAGAAAGGCTCAGCACGAGCTCTCACGGAACGCCAGCGGAGTCCCCGGGTCTCCGAGCACAAAGCCTGTCCTTGCGTCCTCCGCTTTGCGGGGCCAAGGCAAGCGGCGAGCGCACCGGGAAGGCCGCGAGCGCGGCTCGGGCGTGGGCCCTCGCTCGTCTCCGCGGGTGCGACGAGGGCCGTGCCGAGCAGCGGCACCAGGAGCCGCAGCGCCGGACCGGAGCCGAGAACCGAAACCCCTACGCCGGCGTGGCACGCGGGCTGTTACAACGCATTTTTCAAGCCGTAATTACACGTGGTAATTACGTATTTAATTGCTGCACATTAATATCACCTCAGCCTATAATTACAGCTTATTCGCGTAAACCTAATCAAGGAAAACGGGCATATTTGCATAAAAGTTGTAATGAAAAGTATAACGATTTCACTAACAAGATGTGGATAAGAACGCGTGTCTGTGACAAACACTTTGTGTCAAGAAGAACAGAAAACGATTTTCTTTCCTGAAGATTATTTCAGGCCCATTTAACACAATCTGTACCACTCCGCTGATGTGCAGTATCTTACACACATCGAGTCATATCTGGATAACGTTCCCGACTTCAAATAAAATTTCATTACTATATTTAGTTATAGAACGGTTGGAAACGGTTGCATTGTTAAACTTAATAAAAATTGGAATTTGTGAAGTATGAGGCAAGCCTCAGCGCCAATTCTTCTCCTCGCTGCTCAAACACCGCAATGGTTCTGTCCCAGCCTCTTCGCACCGCCGTTTACGTTACAGCTTAATTTTCACCCATAAAACAAGCAATTAAGAATAAGTACAACTGCTTTGGAGTTCCTGAGGCCAGAGATAAAAATAAATTGGCTCTTATAAATTCGCCTTTTGCAACGGTAAAACAAAAAGCAGCACTAATTATCAATAATTTGTTACCTCTAATTTAGGCGGGCACAGCGACGGGCACGCGCACCCGGGTCCTGCCGAGCCCTGAGCCGGCAGGCAGGTACGCTACGGAAATCATTTAGATCCGTTCGGGCAAGGAAACCCAGAAATAAGCGTTCTTCGGAGGACGGTAAGGCCCTGCTCGCACGGGCACGCTGCCCCACCTCTGCAACGCCGCGACCGCCGCTTCTGCGGGGCGCTCCCACAAGCGTGAGCTCGGTATTACGTCGCCGCTGCGGTCACGGACCTCTGCTCGTCCTCCCGACAGCGGGAAACAGTACGGAAGTGCTCGCACGCCACTGCATCTTAAGTTTTCCTGTATCCTCTCAGCTGCAGGTAAAGCGAACGGCGCCAGGGAAAAGGTAAAAGCAGTAAATTAATGCTGGAAGCTAAAGCCTAACTCCCGCTGTAGTTCTAACAAGACCTCCTGTTCGGCAGAACTGCTAGGGATTTACAGACGACCCCTCCGCCCCTCCCGAAAAAAAAAAAAAAAACAGCAGTCAGGCCAGCCTTGGGTTTAGAAGGCTGATCATGTATTACTCCTTACGGAAAGCATCCTCAATTTCTAATTTCCTTTCCAATCACAACCTCCGCGCATCTTGTCTCACCTTACCTCGCATTACCAAGCGTGGCTACTTAGAAAACCGCATTATCAGGGTAAACAGAGAATTTCCTAGGAGCAGAGATAAGAGACGGGAGAACGAGTTTGCTTTTTTGTATTCGGACACGTAATTTCGAAATCCGTATTGTAAAGGCAACACCGGGAGAACTTCAGCGCCTCAAAGCGATCCCCGCGCTAAGGGGCAACGTGCCAGGTTCTCCAGCACGAGCCCCGCGACTTCAACAGGCTTTGTTTGCCGCTTTGAAGACGCGCAGAATGACGCGGTTGCCCCGCTCCTCAGCGATTACGAGTATCTTTTCCGGCAAGAGGTCAAGCCAAGGGAGGCAGAACGACTTGCCAGCAGAAGGACGAGTGAGCAGCCGCCTGCAAGGCCCGGTCAGGCTGCGCTTCCAGTACGGACCAGCTTTCCAACCGGAGCGTTTGCAGCACGACCAGCCCTGCTTCGTTCAGCTGCGACGACGAGGAAAGCCACCGCGGAATTTCAGACAATCTGTAGGAGTACGTGTCTCGCAGCGAATTTCGGTTTAACCTTATCTATTGCTCCAGCTGCCATTCTGTTTAAATACTGCAGCGCAGTCATCATCTGAGAACCGAGTCAAACAATTAGCACGCACGATTTCCACGGAGCAACGTTGCTTGGAAGCGCTCTCAGTGACTGAAAAGCTGTAAGTAATAGCACAGAAAGAAAAAAATCCTTTCCAAAGCCTGCATCTTTGGTCAACCCTCTGCCCGTTTCCTCGTTAATCCCCCAGGAACAAAGCCGTACGCGACCATACAGACCATTTGCCTATCGAGTACGAAAACCTCGCGACGAAACCAGCTGCGATTACAGAACGCGCCCCGTCAAAACAGCAACACGAAGCAGCACGACGGCGACGGAAATAAGAGTCCCAAGCCAGCGACGGATGTTCTCGGGGAACGGAGGTGATCCACAGGGGCGCCGGCCACAGCAGCGCCAGCACGACGCGCCCCTTCTGTCATACCCATGCGCGATTCCCAGAGAAGGGCGATGCCTGCCCTAAACCCGGTGCCGACGGTCAGCTGGACTGGTCCTGGTGGCCAGAGCTCCCGGCCACCTTTCTGCTCCTGGGGGGCTGGACTAGATGATCTCTAGAGGTCCCTTCCAACCCCTACCATTCTATGATTCCTCACGGCAACTACACCTCAGAGTCTTCTGCGGAGCAAGCACTTTACACCATCGACGCTCATCGCGCGTGCTTGTATTTTGCCCGTTGCCTGTTACAAAGCTGTGCGTCCGATCTAACCAGCAGTTCGTCAAGGGAGAGTTTAAACACGACGTACTAGTAATTAAACTACAGGAGAACCTGGCTAATTCACATCAATGATCAAGAGCCGCTGCAGACTAGCGCGTTTAACAAGCGAGTGAACGCGCAATAAAAATCTCGTTCATTTATCTTGACAAGTGTCGCTTCGCATCAAAGGCACGCTTCACCACGAACTCCGGTCCGCGAGCACAACACTGTTCCCAGCGTGACACCTCACGACGCCCTAGACTTCGCAAAACATTGCGCTCAACTTTAACCACGAGAGCCCGGAAAACTCTGCGGAAACGCCTTGAGGACGGCGCCTCCATTGCCGAGGGGAGGCTGCAGGTTCTCATCATGCCCCAACCAACCACCTCGCCTTCCGCCCATGCACCCCGAGCGGGCGACCTACGGGTAGCGTACCGCTCCCGGGTTTGGAAGAAGGCGTCTCAGCGCCGCGCCACGACCGCCGAGCAGGCTGGCCTCTCACCACGCTGGGAGGAGAGGCACGCCCGCCCCCGTCCTTCCCAGGCGAGGCCTGGATTGCCCAGCGTTACACGCCGACTCCACCTGGGAAACACGTTCCGCACTTCAGAGGCTCGCTAATTGCGAGGGCTGCTGCAAAGAAAGAGATAATTGATCCAATCTGTTTTGTTTACAGCTTCCCACCAGAAAGAGGACCGTGTTTCTGCACAGCATCATCAATTTCCAAACAGTTCATTTTTCAGATGATGCATCCCTGCTGCTCTTTTTCCCTTGTCCGTTCGCCGTATTAGGGTCAAAACCAGACTCAGGACTACCGCAAAATCCTTTGGCCTACTTTACTGTCTCCCAGGCGAACAAGCCTCGAGACCGAAACACGAGCGTTTCGCGGAAGCGGGCCGGTCCTCCTTCGTGTACAAAACACGCCGGGAGCCTTCTGCTTTTCCCGGTGTTGTGCTGCTTAGCTCCGAGCTACCTACAGCGAAGCGGCCGATCCTGACAAAGAACGCTGCTCGCGTGCTGGCTGACTGCTGTTAGGGCAGCGCTTGACGGCGTGTTCCAGGAGCACGGGGCAGTCGCGGCCAGAGGCACGCGGCCACCGAAGTCACCGTCACCGCTCGGGGAACACAAGCTCTGCAGCCCACGGCAGGTTTGCAAGGCTGCCACCTCCCAGGCACGCTCGCTACGGCCGCGTGGGTTCTCAGTCCTCTGACATTTCAAAGTGACGGTCGGCGATTCGGGTTTTTTACCGTTTATGTACTTGCCTAAGAGTCTGCAGAGCTCTTCGCCCGCCCGTGGAAGCTCCCTTCATTTGGATTCTGGGGACCATTTCCAAGAGCGCGTGTAGGAAGTGATAATCTAACTAGTTCAATCATTTCTGACTCAGCCGCAGTCTGGTACGACTCCGTGTGTCAGGATGCTCCTGCTCAGTCAAAACAAGTAGGGAACCAGTAGCCAAGAAGCTCGTCCGTCACGACGACAGCAGACGGGGGGCACAGACAGATGATTAAAGCTGACACGGAAACATTGTCAACAGCAAGGCCCGCATCCCTGCATTTTTTATTTTGCGTTTCAGGAAAGACTTCCCAGTTTCAAGAGACAAGTCCGCTGCCCCACGTTCTACCCGAAAGCGTGCGCTCCGAAGCGTACTTTCGCACGGGGACATTCGCTCACGTGCGTGCGCTGGGGAACAAACGGAGCGGCGGCTGTGGCCCCGTCCCTGCGAGCCCTCGCACACCAAACCGCCTCTGCGACGCTAAGAAGAGAGCCTCAAAAAGCCAGTTTCCGCTGGAGAAAAACCCTCGTTCCGTGCTAGCACCTGAACGAACTGTACCGCTTTCCATCAAGCGCTTTCATACCAACGTGCTCGATAACTTCAGAGATCGTTTAAAAAGAAAGACGTTACCGGAGCCCTGCCAACCACAAAAAGGTCTGGTGACTCAAAAAGATCAAATCCGATAGAAGAAAAAACACTTAAGCGTTTTTACACAAACCCTTTGAAGTCAAAAGTTCAAAAATTAGTATTTTCACACGCCTGCTGACAGGCCAATGCCCCGAGGCTATTCCCTCAGCCTCTCTATCTACAGCTATCTTCCGGCAACACTTCGCCTTCCTTGCAGTCCGCATCCGGGCAATTAACTTCAAAATTCCGCTACGGGCACCAGGAGCTTTGAAAACAAACAGAAACGTTTTCAGAAACGGAGATGACTAAGCTAGGTAAGGAGAAGACGAGTTCACAAACACGCTCAAAGGCAAGCATCCTCGCTGCGCGACCAATCATCCCTTTTAATTCCCCGACGAGGCCAGCGCACGCTCCAGACAACGAGCCGCCCGGGGCAGCGCGCTCTCTTCGTTACGCCGTGTGCAGCTTCTTCCTCAGCCTGGTGTCGCGCATGCGCAGAAGGAGGCGGTTACGTCCGACATCTGAAAACACATGTGACCTTCTCTTCAACGCCGGAAGCGCCTAGCACGAGGTGCAGAAAAGGCCCAGGCCCGCAGCCACGCCAAGGGAACGCAGCTGTTACCCCACCAGCAGCGAGGAGAGGGAGCAAGACGCTGCCAGCGCAGGCACGGCCACGCAGCGCGGCAAACGCCCCAGCCGCCAGAGGCAAGGCCACGGTTACGGAGAGACCCCGAAGCACTGTTCTGGGAGGTTTATCCCAACGCCGCAGCCATTTCCCACGAAGACGCCAGCGATACAAAACACCACCGGCGAGCTTTCACAACACATTCCTTTCCGTTTTATGCCAGACTAGTCATCTACCGTAAAACCCACGACGTGGGGTGCTGCCATAACGCTTCTTATTCCAAGCTCGCCGGCTGCCGCACAACCCAACCTGAAACGAGCGTTAACCCCAACAGTTGAAAAAAAACCAAACCAGCGCTCCTCAGAAGTTTCCAACGCTGGCGTTTCGAGGCGACAGCTTTGCCCAGAGTAAGCTCGCCATGGGTAGCTACCACGGCTTTGGCTTAGCGGCTTCCACCTCCCCGAAGTCGTGCAAATTGCCTCCAGCAGCAAACAAAAGCCCTCGCCGTGATTTTCTCGCACATCGAGCTCTGCGGCACCGCGAGCCCCTTGGCTTTTTCTCCTCCTGCATCAGATATCCAAGCCACCGGGGCTGAAAGCCCCGAAGGGCACGATGCTGGGAGCCACTCGGCAAGCAGGGGCAGAGCGAGCGGTGGAAGGCTGTTACCAGAAGGGGCGAGGAGGCTGGAAACCCTGGACGTTCGTCGTAAGACGAGGCTGCCTCACAAACTTAAATTACTTGGTCATACTTCAGAGCTGAAGCCGATACCCTTTCACATCCCAAATCCCAGGCCGCGCTGTTTTGCGCCTCACGTTTCTGCGCTACGTGGCAACGCTAAGTCTCGCGAAGTGTTCNTGTTCCGGCGAGCGTCTCGCAGGTGCTGCCGCGCCTCCTGCATTCAGCTCCGACGGGTGCTCCAAATCAATACGGCTCCTCGGCCATCGTCCGACCTAACTAAATCACTCCAAGGGCAAACCCTGCTGAGCGACGCGACCGGTTCTCCTCCCGCTTTACGGAGGAGAGCACGCTACAAACCGACGCGATTCAAGGTAAGCCAGGCTCACGGGTGAAACGGAGCACACGCGAGCTACAGAGCGGGACGGACAGGCGCGCCGCGTTACACTCCTCAGAACAAAGCGGGGCAAACAACGCTGCACAGTCCCGAGGGTCCGGGCAACGGCAGCCGCCCGCGTGGCCCACCCTTCCCTCTCCCGACGGATGACGCTCGCTTACAAGCTTGCTGGGTGCAAAGGTAAATCCGAGCGTGGATTTGCCAGCCTTTGCCAGCACGCCGCACCATGTAAAAGCTGCCACACCACGTAAAAGCTTCCGCACACCAAGTTTGTTTACTTTCCCACGTGCCGGGGACTTCACGGCCTCTTTGCGGCAAGTTGTTCAAAGGCGGCTTTCGTGCGAGCCTGCCGAAGCGAGGCTGAGGTTTGTGGCTTGCGCGGGAGGAGGTTTTTTCGGTTAGCTGGCGGCAGCGAGGCCGGGGCTGGGGGGCGCTGCTGAAGTTCTCCCACTTGCTCAGGTTTCCCCTGAAGCGACCCGCAAAAGGAGAGGAGGGCGAGAGAGAACTTGTGCCTATTTTCTCCCGTTTGCTGCTGTCGGAAACAACTTAAAAGCTGTCACGGATATTTTCCCCCTTTCTCCGTGTTGTAAATTCAGGTCACGGCTGCATCTGAAGATGATCAAAAGGCAAACTGTTTTCCCTAAGAAAGCAAGAGGCCGCCACGCACGCGCTGATGTCCGAGACACCGGCGCCGTGGCGCAGAGCACGCAAGATGCCCCACGCAGTCGAAGCCTGCCCTGCCGCGGTGGGATGCTCCAAGGAGCAGCCGTGCTGGCAAGCTCTACAGCCCCGAAGCGGAAACGGCCGCCCGTTCCCGGAAAATGCAGAGCTGCAAGCGAGGACCCCCGGCTCAAAAAGCCGAGCGGTGCTCATACCCACGTCAGCAGCAGACGGGCACCTCCGGCTCGCTGCCAGCAAACAGCGGCGTCACTGAAGCCTCTGCCTTAAGCTAGACCTTCGCTGGGCAATAAATACCAGCTCCTCACCGTACCCACGAGCTCGTAATTAAAGTTGCTTGCCGCTCGTTTTGTTTAAAAAACCAATTTCTTACATTCAGGAACTCCGACTCGGCATACTCGCAATCAGAGAAACCGCCTCCCTAGCGACCATCACCAGGTTATGGCCAAGACGGTGTGAAAATCCAGTTACAGCTTCACCCGCTCGAGACTACGTAGTGACTACGGGAAACAAAGCCAGAATTTGCGTTCAGCGGTGCCTTCAGCGGCACTGCCCTCGCTCCTCATGGGGCGCCGACGCCGCGGCCCGAACACCATCGCTCGTGAACAGCGGAAGCGTTTCCAGTTCGCGTCGCGCTGGCATCGGCTCGCTTGGCCCGCCAGCCTTCCCTGCAGAGCACCGCGACCCGACAGCACGGCGTTTCTACAGGAACCACGGGAGAAGCCAGAGGTGCTCTGCAAAACATGGGCATCGCGACAAATGGACGGATTCCAACGCACGCCAAGTAAAACCTGAAGACGTCACCAGGACGGAAGACATCTCACGCCCTACGAGCCACGTGGAGAGCGTCTCGTGGTGCCGGACCAACAGACCTCGCCCCAACGCGTATTCTTGAACTTTAAAGAAGAGCCACGACTGGGTGCCAAGTCACCTCGAGTCTTTATGAAGGCCCAGCTTAACGCAACACATCCCCAGCCGCCCTCTCGGACGCTTTCTGCACCTAGATTCAGCTACCTTTCTCTCCCTTATTCGAGGCTCTTGGGAAAAACCTCGCCACAAGTTAAGCGATGACTGGAGCTTTCATTATCAAGGCAGGCGCACACCCCATCTGCCAAGGAGACCCAACTATCGCCGTCTTAACGGTGGGTTGGTCAGTTTGTGTTTTGTTTGCCTCTTTTTTTTTCCCCCATAAGGTTATTAAGAGAAGGATTCCGGGGAGGAAAACAAAAAGAAAAGAAAATTAAAGAGCGGCGTCAGATCTAGAGGCAACAAGCCGCTCTTGGAAA
The DNA here is from genome assembly GCA_013398225.1 of Steatornis caripensis. NCBI lineage: Eukaryota > Metazoa > Chordata > Aves > Caprimulgiformes > Steatornithidae > Steatornis > Steatornis caripensis. The sequence continues at coordinate 51,548 of VZSC01005289.1, read as the reverse complement.
CCCAGCCTCAGAGGCTTCGTTCGGGGAATACGCTCACTCTATCGTGAGACAACCTTGGGTAAAACAGGCAAGTTACATTTCACGTTAATGCTCCAGCAAAGCTGTTTATACTCGCACGCTGTCTCACCAACTCATATCACTGCAAACCCATCAAAACACTGAGATATTTTAATGCTTCTAACCGCCCTGCTCTCCTTCGCGTCGCCGGTACGTCCTCAGCTCTCTTCGCTGCGCTCAACCAATGCATCAATTTTCCCCGATAACCGTGCCACGCTTCCGTCATGTGTCAGCAAAAGCAAGGAGCTCTAAATTAGGACTGTTCGAGTGATTTGCTGGCTGTGTTTTATTTATTGCATTTGCAAAATAAGCAAATTACCGTGGTATCCAGCTGAATGATAGAAGTTCAATCACTTAAGAAATTAGCCCATTAAATGGAGAACCACAAGCCCGCAATCTCGGATTTGCTTGGAGGCGCGCTTCCAACCTGATTTAATAGCCTCTTTGTGTTAGTCGCCGACTTCCAAATAAGAACCGAAGGGTTATACGCTTCTGTAATTAATACGAGCAACCAGCACGGGCAAAAGCATTTTCCAAAAATTACTTTGCTTCGATCTAAACAAATCGGTCGTGCTTCCCGCTGCCTGGGAAGGAGGGAGAAAAACGCCTCGGGAGCGGAGATCTCATAATTCCCTTCAAAAGTCCCCACTCACGTGTCGTGCTGTCGACAGCTAATTAAGATCTCCCAAGGTAAAACAAACGTAATGTTTTAAAGTTGCTTCCTTGTTTTAAAAATCTTGACTGATATGTCACTTAGGTATCATTAATCAAGGAAAAGCAATTAAATAGGGTGTTTGCGTTCGCTTAAGCTAGAATCCCAGCACCCTCTGCATCTTCTAAGTAGGTCGCTAATCAGGTCTCGGCTTAATTTTGCTCCATTCCACGTCGCGGCACTGACAGCTATCGCCCCAGACACGAGGCCTCACGCTGCAGCTTCGGCGATTAGACGATAAACTCCGTTCCGCTTCGTCAGGGCGACAGACGCGGAAAGCTGGCCGAGGGAGGCAGAAACACGGAGGCCCCGGCACCCGTTCCCTATCCTTACCCTCGGGTTTTCCCTCGCGGCGCAGCGCCCGCCTGGCGGTACCCACCCGCCGCTCACGTGAAGCCCCTGCAAGCTTACGAGGAATTTTTGAGCCGCGCGTAAAACGGCTTCGAGAAAAAGCCGCGGGATTTGTGCCCTTACGGAGGATAACCGCCAAACCTTCCCGCAAAGCTACCGCGGGCAAAGGGCCTCTGCGAACGCGGCTGCGGGGAGGCGGCCCTTTAGAGCTATTTCTGGCGGACCGCAACAGACGGTGCAAAGCCATGACCGACGAAAAACCTGATCCCGCAAGTTCACCTCGATGAACGTACCAATTTAAAGCAATCCGAAGAGGTCCACTTATCCCTTTCGTACTCCCGACGACCAACACCGTGTGACGCTTGGCACACCGGGACAGCCGATACGTATTACCAGGTAGATTAAACTAAGGTAACGGTTCAAGGAAATACACGTTTCGAGCCGAAGTTACTGAACACCCGAGAGCAGCCTTCAAAGCACCGTTAATGAGCTCTACACGCTCGGCTGTTTTTAAAAACGTACGTAGCTAGGAGAAAATATATCGAGGCGCATCTCAGTATAAAGACGCCAAGGCATCACCACGATAGCGCGTCCACAACGGTCACTGCAGCAAAGTGCCTTTTCTCCATCTCCTGAAAGCCCACGTAGATAATTTCTCAGCAATAACCACACTTTCCTCCCCGCGGCACAGAGACACAGAAAATGCATTAGGGGCGACGCCAATGACCGAAATGCTTTTCTCCGTGCCTCNACAGAGACACAGAAAATGCATTAGGGGCGACGCCAATGACTGAAATGCTTTTCTCCGTGCCTTTGTTCCGGCGAGCGTCTCGCAGGTGCTGCCGCGCCTCCTGCATTCAGCTCCGACGGGTGCTCCAAATCAATACGGCTCCTCGGCCATCGTCCGACCTAACTAAATCACTCCAAGGGCAAACCCTGCTGAGCGACGCGACCGGTTCTCCTCCCGCTTTACGGAGGAGAGCACGCTACAAACCGACGCGATTCAAGGTAAGCCAGGCTCACGGGTGAAACGGAGCACACGCGAGCTACAGAGCGGGACGGACAGGCGCGCCGCGTTACGCTCCTCAGAACAAAGCGGGGCAAACAACGCTGCACAGTCCCGAGGGTCCGGGCAACGGCAGCCGCCCGCGTGGCCCACCCTTCCCTCTCCCGACGGATGACGCTCGCTTACAAGCTTGCTGGGTGCAAAGGTAAATCCGAGCGTGGATTTGCCAGCCTTTGCCAGCACGCCGCACCATGTAAAAGCTGCCACACCACGTAAAAGCTTCCGCACACCAAGTTTGTTTACTTTCCCACGTGCCGGGGACTTCACGGCCTCTTTGCGGCAAGTTGTTCAAAGGCGGCTTTCGTGCGAGCCTGCCGAAGCGAGGCTGAGGTTTGTGGCTTGCGCGGGAGGAGGTTTTTTCGGTTAGCTGGCGGCAGCGAGGCCGGGGCTGGGGGGCGCTGCTGAAGTTCTCCCACTTGCTCAGGTTTCCCCTGAAGCGACCCGCAAAAGGAGAGGAGGGCGAGAGAGAACTTGTGCCTATTTTCTCCCGTTTGCTGCTGTCGGAAACAACTTAAAAGCTGTCACGGATATTTTCCCCCTTTCTCCGTGTTGTAAATTCAGGTCACGGCTGCATCTGAAGATGATCAAAAGGCAAACTGTTTTCCCTAAGAAAGCAAGAGGCCGCCACGCACGCGCTGATGTCCCGAGGGCTTCACCGGCAGCACCCCCACCCGGAGAGCCCGTTGTCCCAGCTCTGCCGAAACAACACGGAGCAAGGAACTGTGCCTCGAACGGGGAAAAACCGCAGGCGGCGGGGATTGCTGGCACCTATTCCAAAACCACAGCGCCTGCGAGGAGGATCACAAGAAAACAAAACCACTTTGCTGCGGGCTCAGGAGGCTCCTATTTGCATTAAGTGCACAACTCCACATCTGGGAGCGTCCCTCGGTAGAGCCGGTCGGTTGGGTTTGCCATTCCTTGCATTCCAGGTACAAATCCCGGAGGATTACAGCAGCCTCCCATCCTAATCAAGGCGCGCTAGGCTGATTCAAGGAAACCACTCGCTGCCCCCAGAAAGGCACATCACCGAGCACGGGCGCCTCTGCGAAGTTTCCACCCGTCCGACGCGCTGCAGCCGGCCGAGTCCTGGCTGCCGGGCGCCCCGCGGCCGGGTCGGCTCAGTGACGGCCAGAGGACACCCAGCCTGCCTTTCATGCGTTCTCCTGCATGCTGGGGACAGAGGACGAGGGGATGCTTCACCCTGAAAATCCTCAATTATTTTAATAGGATTAGGCTTGAGACTGGCAACGTTCAGAACAGCCCCTTGGATTTATTAGCCCGCCAGCACTCCAGCAAAGTGATTTGAATGCAAAGATCTCTAAGTTTGAGTAAGTAACTGGCAAAGAGTCAATTCCCACAAAGTTTTGCGAACGAGAGCCTGAGCTCAGCAGTAAATGGCCTTACACAGCCTAGCACGCCTACCCTCTCCTATACGTTTCTTCTAACGCCGTTTTTGCCTGTTGTACAGACACACCGTGGCAGAGGCGACCGTAAGCAGGCAGGCTGGCCCGGGGGGCTGCGGCCCATTTCTTTACCCATCTCCACTCCCACGCGGACGGTTCGACCGCAGCCTTCCTTCGACTGACGGCTTCCCCCCTACGCCTCCTTCCCCTGGCACGCGCAGAAGCCACGGCGAAGCAGCGACCTCGTTCGAGTGGCGTACCCTGGAAAGAGCGGAGCGGGGCCTGCGGCAGCGGGTAAACCAGCACCTCCGCCCAAGCGGGCTCCCGCCGCAGCGGCGGGAAGGG
>VZSC01005289.1:22744-47446 GCA_013398225.1 Steatornis caripensis | reverse complement strand
CCCGCCGCAGCGGCGGGAAGGGCAAGGCGGCGGCGGCAGAGGCGGCCGGCGCCAAAGTCACCCTGGGAGGTGACAGCACGCTGCACCGTCCGAACACGCTGCTTCACGGCCCTCCCGCAACCAGTGCGGGCTTGCTTTCAAGCATCCGGCGCACGCGGTGCAGTGTGTTTACTTGAGGGGGCGGGGAATTAATAAAAAAAGCCGTAACGGGTATTTACATAAAGCCTGACATACTCAAAGCCCTGTGCAAACACTAATCCTTCGCAGCCCTCCGAGGACGGTCAGGGTTATCCTCCTCTTTCCACGCCGCAGAAATCTTTGACGACCGCGCTAGCGGTGGCTGCAGCGGCTCCGACCCCGGCTCACCGCACTCTACTGTGCCTCAGGAGCCCCAGCCGTATCGCCTCACCTTCCCGCTTCCCCTCGACCACCCCTGTTTCAAAGGCGCGCGCGCACGCTACAGCTAAGGAAAACAAACGCAGATCGACGAGCAGCTGCGACCGGCTCCCTGAAAACGCAGCCAAAACCGCTGCCAAAACAACCGACGGGCTGGAGCGCTCCGTGCTTGGCTCAGCCCGAGCCAGGGAGGAGCTGGATCCTCTTTCCTGCGGCAGGAGGCAGTCGGAGGAGGGGAATCCATGCGTGTGGAAGACAACAGCGGATTGCTAGCAAACTCATTTCGGCTTCCCTTCGGAGCCAGACAGGAGCAGCCATCGCATCCTTGCTGCAGGATTTCTGCCATCGACTCCCACCCTAAGCATCTCGAGCGACTGCATTTGACAAAGAGGGGCCGCAGTGGAGAGCTTGCCACTTTCGTGGCAGCCGTTTACCTTCAGCTTTTGAGGTGAAAACCTCCCACGAGATGAGACGGGACAGGACGGGGCTGCCCTGATGGCACGTTCTCGGCAGAACTGGCGATCAAAGCAGCGAAAGGCTCCGCGCCGGCACCCAGCCCCGCTCACTCCCGCTTGTGCGACGGATTCCCCGCCAAGCTCCAGGCCCACGGCGGCGTGGGCTTCACGTGGCTCTTCCCGAAGACGAGCCAGAACGGCGAGTGCGAGGGGCTGCGGGCACGACTGCCGCTGCCGGGGCAGAGAATGGAAAGGTCACGCAAGCTGGTAGGAAATGAGAGAGCCTGGAGTAAAAGCACAGGAAAATCTACAAGCAGAGCGCCGCCAGAGCTCCGCAATCCTCCGCGGCTGTCGACCAGCACCTATGAACCCTCTCGGCAGCGTGCGCTTCACCCCTCGGCTGTCGACCGCCTCGCACCGAAAACAGCAGCTCGCTGCCAGGCTCCTCGGCGAGCTCACGGGACAGAGGTCTCGTCACCGGAGTCCGCAGCTTGACGATCCGCACCGGAACAAATGCGCTTCAGGTGTCAGCCTCCCCCTCGCCAAGCTTTTCGATGAGAAGACCGCATTCCAAAACGGCAGTGGGCACCGGCAGCCCCTGTCTCCTGCCGTCCCCGCCGGCGGAAAGGATGCGCCTTTCCCAAGCCGCCCTCTGGCACGCAAGCTTTCCGAACGGCGCCAGCAGCAGCAGGGCTGCCGGTTGCTCCGGGAGCCCTTGCTGAGCTTTTTTCCCCCCCTCGAAATTCAGCTTCCTGGCACCCCAGGTTGCGAGATACAACTAAGATACGGGCAAAGCACGCCACCCCTTCCAAAGGTTGCGGCACTTCTGAACAGGCAATTTAATGCTCGCTTTGTGTTCAAGCTGGGAGAACCAAACAGGGGGAAAGAAATACGTACAGGCATTACCACGCTGGCCAGCACCCAAAAAGGTAATTAAAAACCGCCCCACGAACAGGTGGTCAACAAAAACCACTATTAATGCCTTTGATCGCCGAGCAACCGTCTTTCAGCACACTAGCTGTCACAGCAAGTTGCCGCGATCTGGAAGCGTTGTTTCTGTGCTCCGACACCTGGCCCCTAGCGAAGTTACCATCGACCTGCCGCGAGCTTCCAGCACGGCCGAAGACACCGGACGGGGCAGGGGAAGCGGGGTCCGGGGACGGTGACAACGCGCCCACCCAGCCGCTCCTGCATCTCACCGGCGCATCCCTACTTGTTTGGGCAGCAGAGGATCGATACAGCCTCCCGAGGTCTCCCGGCGCCGACACGGAGCACGAGCGTAAGGCTCGCGTTGCTGCCAAAGCCGTAAATCGGCACCGCCGGAATTATTTTCAGCGGCCAACGTGCTACGCTCCATGAAAATAACGAACCAAATCAGACGGACAGGGTCCGAACCGCTCGCCAAGACGAAAGAGACGCCAGCGCGCCTCAGGCTCTGCGGTTACAGAGCAGTGAGCGGTCCGATCGACGGCAAAGCCAGTGGCGTTACAACGCTTGAGCTTTTAAGGAAGAGGTCTACTAAAAGATTGCTTTTACGATGAATTTCAACTGAAGCGAAATTTTTTCCTTGTCGAGGGTGGCAAATGGTCCACCAAATTTTTAGGCCTCTGTAGTAAGCATCCGAAGAACATACACTTTTTCAGCAAATCGCATTATCTTGAACGATGTTTGCCCAATTCTTTTGCTTCTCCAGCTAAGGCCGATGAAAGGAAAATACTGCGTGCATCCAGAGCACCTGTGCTCCAGCCCGCAGCAATTTGCTGCACATGTGCTCAAATCCCATTGAGCAATTTTACAGCAGACACCTCTTCGGCAAGGGAGATTTAAACCTAATAGGTGGAAACCTTAAAAATACAAAAACCGTACGGACAGCTAAGCACGTCCAAAGGCTGCCAAGGAACACTCGGGCATCCCCTCTCAAGGAGGATTTTCCAAACTGAATTAGAAATTATCTATTGCATCTGACCCTACCTCAGAAACAAAGCCAATCTCTTTCTGCTCCCGTTCTACTACGTCGAGTGCCCGCGCCAGGACAAATGCGATTTGTTCAGACGGGTGTTTTCAAATGGCAGAAGCGCATTTTATTCCAAAAACGCCACCTTCTCAGCTCGCCCCGTTTCAAAAGCCAATTTATAACTGATATTAACCTTGCAAGCGTTTCAGCCCATTTTTTTTCCTGCCATTTTTCCAAGGGGTGACGTTTTCCAACGGAATAGGAGCTCGATGCTGCTGCCCTGAAAGGGTGGTGCTGGCAGTGAGCCCCACCGAACACGCACGGGCGCACGCCTGCCTCGAGCCTCAGAGCTTCCTCACCTGTCCCGAATGGTACCGACGGGCAGTCCTTTTAACAGCCGTAGCTAGTAAGCGCTCAGTAGAACTCGACAAACTGAAATAAATCTCTAACGTACCTTTATTGAAAGGGGCATGCATTGTAATAACCCTCCTACAACTCCATGCCGGGGCTTGCTCTTAGAGAGTAACTTTAGCAGCTTGAGGATTTGTGGATAGAATCATCCTGAACCTGGTCTGCAAGAATACCAGTGGGACACTAGAAAACCGAACCAGGTGCGGACGTCTGCACTGCCAAAAAATGGGAATAATGCAACTAGATGTAGTTTCTCATTCATGCCAATCCCATTATACACACAGAGAAATACCTTTCAAAAAGGACATCAAGTGCTCTCCTCACACGAAACCTCGGATTTAAATGCCAGCTCGACCATCGCAACTCAGCATCGGTAACTTCACATCCAAGGAAGAAGTGGGGAAGAATCGAGATCTGGAAAGACAACAGACGCACGGGAACACGACCGTGCTCCGAAACGGGCTCCCAGCCCTGTGTTTCCTCTCCTCACTCGTGCACACACACAGGGGCGAGCCAGATGCCTGGCCCGTGCAGATGCACGCAAAGGGACGCACTCCGCATACGACCGAGTTAGGGTGCTAAGGATATTCACCCTGCTTTACAAAAGTTTGTCAAAAAAATACCCTCTAGGAACAAAACGCATGCTCATCGCCAGTATTTCCTCTGAAGGAACTGCCTCAGCCAACCGGAGCATCTCCGTGATGTCAACAGCAGCAATGAACGCGCATCCAACCGGCCTAGTGCGCATCCAACTGGCCTAGCGCGCGTCCAGCACTGCAGCTGCTAAGTGGCTTTCGGGTTTCTATGTAGTTGCATGCATACACACGGATCAATCTGCTAAAGCAAGATATAAACTTGTAGGTCGTTCCCGCAACTTAGTAAGGTCGTAAAAAAATATACACCAAGCCACTGAAGAGCAGCACACCGAACGTTAAAGCTTAAGCCGCTCACAATAAAAATACTTGACTCCCTTCCTGAAATGGCTGATGAACGGTCTGAGGAAAAAAGGCAGATGTCAAGAGCATGAGATTACTGTACTCACAAATCATATGCTTTTACGGTAATACGCTGCTTCGTAAGAAAATGCCCTACACCTGCACGGGGGCAGATTTCCCGGCAAAGCCAAAGAGCCCCTTAGCAACACCTTAGCAGTAGCGTGAACACGAGGCCCGCGCCAAGAACAGACTTTGTCAACTTCCCCTAACGCAACCCAGCTTCCCTCAAGCGACCTTCGCAAACGTCAAATCGCCCGCAACGCTCCGTAACGTTTTGTAGTGGGAATTAAGCTGACAGCTTGGAAATCCTACGTCACCAGATGACGCACGACGTTTGTCCCACACACACACCAAAAGAGGGGGGGCAAGAACACTCGCAACCGAAGACTTAGTTGAATGTTATGGCAACCCAAAGGTATGATGTTTATTGCTTTCCAAGGAAAACACTAAGAGCAACTGGCAAAGCCTGATAATGCTTAAGCCTCTGTACAGTATATTAATGCTTCCAATGAACCTAAGGTTCTGCCAGCCTTTAAATCACAGCCGTGTTGCAGAAACTGCTGCACTGCCAAAAAGTGAAAAGCGCAAACCAGTCTGTCTAGCTCTAATCCGGTAAGGAAAACGACTGGAGCGATGCAATGTCACCTCCCTCAAACATTTACGGTTCAGAGACGAGCTTGCCTTACTTGAGGCTACAAGTATCACAGTTGGAATTATGAAACATATCCGCTACCAGTTGACCTACGAGGCCCGGGAACGCTAACACACAACCATTGCTTCCTCCACACGCGAGAGCCTGGCTAAAGATCTTCCGTAAGTCAAGCCAACAAGCGGAGTATTAAACAGTCACCTCGCAGAAGCCTCATGAAAAATACCTGTATGGAAATGCACATATTAAGACTACAGACCACCGGGTAGCTGCCAAAAATGATGGAATACAGTAGAGTTTACTTATTTCTTTTTAATGGCTGCAACATTCTACCTGAAAAATGGGTCCTGGAGCCACGTAATTGGGGATAAAAATTAAGCGACAGTTGCCATTTGTCACTATGGAAGCTGATCACACACATTTCTCATAAAACCACAGAGAGCGCAGCTGATGCTTGAGCTCCCCTGTCCTGAAACAGGGCAAGGAGGCACTGCAGAACAAACGTTGGTAATTGCAAGTATAACGTAGCACAAAAGTATTTTACTACGTACCGGTACACGTGTGTTTATTAAACCAAGGTCGATAGAGCTTTGCGTTTTGCTTCCCACTCTCAACACCGCTTCAACACGTTTCGGTTACAGGCTCTTGCCTGCCCGTTAGCCTTCTCAAAAGGCGCCAGAGTAGTTTCTCAAACTTAACGTCATTTCACGGTTTCACGCCGTCCCTCCTCTCATCCCTCTCTTCTTGTGGTCAGCCAGGAAAAATTCCATCTTAAGGACGGAAAAAGCTTCTCCAGACAGCGCTGCTGTTGTACTAACGTCGGCGACAACCTCGAACGCTCGTCTCGGCAAGCTTTGCCGAGCAGGCGGCAGCAGAAAGGTGCCCTGGGTAACGGCTGCCCCCGTACCCAACGCGGGGTGTCGGAAGCTTGCCCTGCACCCTTCCTGCCCCGACCTCCTGGCGATGCCATGAGAGTCTTTGCTTTTTTCCTGCCAAATTCCCAGGGACTTTCACAGGGCCAGGCTCGTTATCCGAGGGAGCGATTTAAGGCTTTCCGTCCCATCAGTGGAGCCCACCTCTCAAAGACCACGCCGCTGAAGAAGGCAGCTTAACCTTCTTTAAGACGTAAACTGCAAGGGAACTGGAACGCACGGAGGGAAAAAAACCTCCAGCGTTTCAGTACAGATTTCCCTCATTTCTCCAGACTTCCCTAAGCTCTGAAGGCACGCTTTCATTTCATTCCCACGCAAATATGCCAGCAACAGCTCTCCACTGGGAAGCTACCTTTATCTCTTCATTCACTTCTGTTTGTGCTCTCAAAGGAGGCAAGGAAGTACGTTAAATACTTACTTTTTCTTCCCCAATCACAAAGCATCCCAAAATCAACACGAGAAGGCTCTGAACCACAAAATATCCTTAAGTACTTGACACCAAGCTCCCCCCAAGAGCTACGCAGGCACATGTTCACAGAATACTGTAATTCTTCGCACATTTTCCAGGCCGTGTTTCCGAGAGCTCGCACCGTTTCTTCCAAAATATCGCGCAACACGCGAGACCACCGAAATCATCAGCTGCTTGGCTGGACACACAAGATTCGCTCATTTTCTTTTCAGTCCAAGTTTCAGGTGATGTTTTTACACGATCTTTTCAGCCAAACCAACAACAAGATCATTTCCTAAATCCTTGCAAGAGTTTGAGCTATTATCCCCTTCGCGCCGAGCATCAAGTCTAGAAAACTCGTTTGAGCATGGTCTATCGGAAGCAACTCTGTTGAAAGTCAACTTAATTCTTCCAAACTCAACTATAAGGTATCTCCAACCTCTAGGTGGGGGAAATAGACACACACATACATACATACATATATATTTATAAAAAAATTCATCTATATCTATCTCCAGGTTTCTCCTGTTCCAAAGGAGCCCAGTCTTTAATCCAGAAGGACCCCAGGCTACGCTCAGACAGAAGCTGTCACTCATGTTCCGTAGACGATGGCCGATTAGCAAGACCAAACAGCGATGTTTCTATGGTCTGTAGACTCGCTGGTCAGGCTCAACTTAGAAAGGCCTGGCGCAAGAGATTACAAGTTCAAAGACGTTAAAAGAGAGCGTTAGCAGAGGAAAGGGGCCTCGGGAGCTCCTCGTGCAAAGGCTGCAGCCTGAGCTTGTGTGCAGCACGCGCTGAAGAACCTGCTACGCAGACGTACCGACGGTCGGGGAAATCGCAAACGGTGCTTCAGGCTTCACTCTGGGGAACGCACCCGCGAGGCTGACGAGGCCTAGAAACCTGGCTTCGTTAGCCGTGCTGCTCGCATACCCGCTCGTTTCGGCCCCGCATCAGAGCCCAAAGCAGTGGCTCCGAGGCCAGAAGGTGCTGTCGAGCCGTCACAGCAAGCTCTGGCGCCCAGAGTAAGAGCATTTTACCGAGAGCAGACGCCGGTTAGAGCGCGCGGAATCGCTGACAGAGGTGGCAAGCGCCGTCAGACACTTTGCATCAGCGGTGTTAGTCTGCATGCAGCTATGACCACAGGGCTATTCTGTCTTTATGTACAGAGGTTTACTACCACCTTATAAAAGAAGGATTTCCAGAAGGCAAATGGACCGATGTCTCAAAATAGAGTGTTTACATTAACGTTTGGCAAGCAAAGCCCTGCAAACATAGATGAATAGAGATAAGCTAGAAAAACACCACGGACATTTACTTGCTGGAATAGCAGCTTGTAATCCAATTTCGAGTCCTTCTGCCAAGTGTTACACACAGCATCTTTGTGCGCGACGATTCCAGTCGTCGTCCCCCACCGCCCCTCAGCGAAGATTAGCCAACAAGGAGAAACAGCAATTCAGAAAGAACGCTCCATTTGAAAAGCCATTTACGTGGGACGTTACGATCTGGGTGTATCGGAACCCACCGCCCTTCCATTTGTGGAATCATTAAAGGATCAGGAAAGGCCAATAAATACCGCCTGAGCAGCAAACAGGGACGCTGCAATAAAGGTGGAAAAACAAACCTTTCTGCACCTTTCTGTTGTTAATGGAGAACAAACTGGCTTTCCCTGCCTTTGAAGGGCACACTAGAGCCTCGCTGATGGAGTTACCGCTTCGTAATTAAACTCGCCTGCTTGCTTCACACGCAACACAACTTTGCAAAGAGCAAAGTCGCGTACAGCGAGACCACCTGAGCCAGCTCACCCGCATCGAAACGGGCAACGGCACGGCAGAGCCGCCAGCCACCGGGCAGCACGCGGCGCCACGCGGCCCCGCAGACAAACGGATGTCAGCTCCACCGGGAACTCGTCCCCAGTACAAGCACAAGCCGGGAATACTGCTACTTTTAAAATCCGCGCGGAGCTTCAAGCAGCATCCGATGCCTGGGAAGAACTCTTCTCCCGCTCGGTTTAGTTCGACACGACGCAGGAAAGATCCAGAACTCAGTTAATCGCTCATCACATAAACAAAGAAACCTCTTGAGAACCAGAGAGCAACACGTACACGTATTTGCAACGCATAAGAGGATATTTTTTTTTTTTTAAACGGTAACAATGCAATCCATTCAGTGTGAAGAGTCTGTGAGGCCAATTAAATACTTTGGGTTCCATAATTATAATCGCAGTAATGAATGGGAAGGAGCATTACAGGCTGCACAATGGAGCTCCTTCTCAATTCAATGATTCAGTACTTGTCTGCTTTCAACTAACCTTTTGTGTCTCTTCGTATCAGATCTTGCAGATTACTTTCAGAGTATGATAAAAATACCCCCAAATATCCCAGGTAATGCAAGACGTTAAGCATCTTCTGATTATGCCTACATGCAATCCGCAGAAGGGATCAGGCACGAGACGGATACCAGGGAAAGCAGCTTCACGCCCTCCCTTTTTACATCCTTACTCCGTTCTCGGGTTCGGTAGGGAAAGCTTTCCTCCCACGTCAGCAATGGTTTTGTTGGAGCGGGAACAGGCCAGGAAGCAGAAGGCACAGCGAACACGAACGCTGCATCCACACCAGGCCCCGTGTGACGCACACGGCGCGGAAATCATGGACAGGCACGCCTGTCTGGGAAACGGGAGGGCAGAAGGGAAACGGGAGCAAAGACCGCCAGCGTTCGTACCGTCAAGACAAAGGAGGGCTGGCAAGCAAGCCGCAACTCTGCCTGCGTTCTCTCGGCTGCCACACGGCACGCACTGCCTTCCGCACGTGCAGCCGCGCCAGCCACGGGCTTGGTAAACACGCCAAAAACGTCGGATGTGAACCTCAGCCTTCAGAAATAGGGCGATAGAGACTGCGCAGGGAGCGCAGGATCTCTGACGCCACCGCGCTTTACACTTGGTTGCGGCTCGCACACACGCACGGACGTGGAGCAAGGCTCCTGCATGCGCCTTGCCCTTCTGAAGGAACTGCGGGTCCTCCAGCCACCCGCAGCGTGCTGCTCCTCCGACTCCAGGATCTAACGACTGCTGACCAATGCTACGGACAACCTTTTCGTTCAGGCCGACCCAAGGAGCCAAGTCAAACATCTCGGCCGTTAGTCTCGCCTGGGCAAACAGGACGCTCCGTAAGTGGGCCGGGTGGCTGGCGGCTACAGAGACTCGACGGCAGAGCAGCACGACGATGCTGGAGGAGATATTTACGTCTCTCTCCTTTTCTCTAAAAATATATTCATCCAGCCACAATTTACTGAAAAGGATTGCTTCCTCGCTCCCCCCAACAGCCATGAATCTCTTTAGAGAGAACATTACATTACACCCATAACAGGTTTATGCAACGCAGCGCGTCTTTGGTATGTTAGTCAGGTCTCCAAAGCATTCTTTCCTTCATTTCCTAAGCTTCAGAGAAGCTCATTTTCCCTGAAAGGGAAAAGGGTTAACGCGGGGCCAGAGCCGCACAGGCACTAATTTCCCCATTTGTCTTGAGGAAATGAATGCGAGAGATGTAAGCAAATCCAGTCGTAGGAATTCAAAACTCGCGACGCTACTCGCAAGACAGGGAAGCAACATCCTTCACAGAGAGAGGGCGAAGTTAATTTTATTGATGGAAGGCCCAAACCAGGCAGTTCCTAATCTGGGCGAGTAAAAACATCCCCCCGCCCCCCCACGTCTACAACAGACGCGACCTGGAGTACTGCACCGCCACAGGGATTTACGGCAAACCTGAGAAGACAAGGAAACCCACCTCCTTCCTGAGGATCACCACCACCACCACGATGCTCTCGGACCGTCGCTGACCACCAGAACCTACTGGGAAGCTCCGACGGCCTTTGCCAACAAAAGCCCCGCGCGTCGCGGCACAACAAAGTAGACGCTAGCTGGCCCTCCTACAGGGTCTCCGCTTTCTTTTCTCCCCACTGCAGACCGACGTCACACGTGCTGCCTTGCGCAGCTTCAGCGGAGCTCGCGCCGGGCCACGGGGCTTCGTCCCCAGCTCTGCCGTGGACTAGGGCGGCCAGCTCGCCCCTCAGCTCACCTAAGATGGTGAAAAACCTGCTTCCAGAAAGCCGCCCGAAATCACCGCGCAACGTCCAGAAACTCACGCGGGCATTGCGCCAACCCGAGCATGCCTTCCGCTTGCCTACGCGTACCACTGTTTTCATTCGTCCACGGTCCTTTTCACGAAGAGACTGAGGAAAAGCAGTCTCCCTGCCCTCGCCTGGTTGAGGACGGCCCAAAGAAAGGCCCAAAGCAACTCTGCCAGATCGCTAATTACGCAGCTTTCACACTCACCGCCTTCAAACGAAGGCAAGTCACGGAAGTCATTAACGAGACCTACCGGCAGCCACGCGCAGCGGTGTGTTTGCCTGTCATTAACATGGACCCGTCAAAACTCCAGCCCTGCCACAATCCGGTCGGAGAGCGCGTGCACGGACGCATTAGGTGACATTTCCCGTTGACTGAATTAGAGCGTCTTTTAATGAGGCTCGCTTCAAAATCATTTTAAACCCATTTGCTCACGTCAACATCAATGTACTCAGCATTATCTACCCATTAGTAAACCGGAAAGTATTCTTCAGATAATCTAAAATCTCAGTAAAATATTCAACGTGTCATTCGTTTACTACAAGCTGCCCTATAAAAACAGAGCACCACAAGAAGCTGTCGCAAAGCAACAAGCGTCTGAGGACAGAGCGCTCTTTAAACTTCGGGCTTCCCACAACGCAACCGAGGCGTCAGCATTAATACCGATGTCATGTCTTCATCTCCCCGTCATTTCAAATGCCGTCCGTGTCCCAAAGGAGCGGGCAAAGCCGTTGCAGGCGTTTATACCATCAGGGGCACGCAGATCGCTCGATCTCAAAGCATAGACGGACGTCCCAACAGTCCGAGGCGCAAGCTGGGAAGGGGTTCGCCCTTCTGAAGGATCCAGCGTCTGGGCTTTCCCTTCCGGCTCGTCGGAAGCATCGCAGCGCTGAAGACGCCGTATCGTCAAGGAGAGACTNGGCTTCGTCCCCAGCTCTGCCGTGGACTAGGGCGGCCAGCTCGCCCCTCAGCTCACCTAAGATGGTGAAAAACCTGCTTCCAGAAAGCCGCCCGAAATCACCGCGCAACGTCCAGAAACTCACGCGGGCATTGCGCCAACCCGAGCATGCCTTCCGCTTGCCTACGCGTACCACTGTTTTCATTCGTCCACGGTCCTTTTCACGAAGAGACTGAGGAAAAGCAGTCTCCCTGCCCTCGCCTGGTTGAGGACGGCCCAAAGAAAGGCCCAAAGCAACTCTGCCAGATCGCTAATTACGCAGCTTTCACACTCACCGCCTTCAAACGAAGGCAAGTCACGGAAGTCATTAACGAGACCTACCGGCAGCCACGCGCAGCGGTGTGTTTGCCTGTCATTAACATGGACCCGTCAAAACTCCAGCCCTGCCACAATCCGGTCGGAGAGCGCGTGCACGGACGCATTAGGTGACATTTCCCGTTGACTGAATTAGAGCGTCTTTTAATGAGGCTCGCTTCAAAATCATTTTAAACCCATTTGCTCACGTCAACATCAATGTACTCAGCATTATCTACCCATTAGTAAACCGGAAAGTATTCTTCAGATAATCTAAAATCTCAGTAAAATATTCAACGTGTCATTCGTTTACTACAAGCTGCCCTATAAAAACAGAGCACCACAAGAAGCTGTCGCAAAGCAACAAGCGTCTGAGGACAGAGCGCTCTTTAAACTTCGGGCTTCCCACAACGCAACCGAGGCGTCAGCATTAATACCGATGTCATGTCTTCATCTCCCCGTCATTTCAAATGCCGTCCGTGTCCCAAAGGAGCGGGCAAAGCCGTTGCAGGCGTTTATACCATCAGGGGCACGCAGATCGCTCGATCTCAAAGCATAGACGGACGTCCCAACAGTCCGAGGCGCAAGCTGGGAAGGGGTTCGCCCTTCTGAAGGATCCAGCGTCTGGGCTTTCCCTTCCGGCTCGTCGGAAGCATCGCAGCGCTGAAGACGCCGTATCGTCAAGGAGAGACTCCTGACCCGAACCCGGCGTATTCTCAGGTGTCCAGTTAGGGAAGTCTCGCCCACCTTCCCGGGCTTATTCAAGATTGCCAGATTAAGCGATGGGAAGGGATTTTCCACTAGATCAGGCTGGCAGGCGTCTCAAACGGCTCTCTACTTCCGAGCCAACTCCAGCAAACCGGTGCCAGGGCTGCAGCTCAGGTAGGGCGCGTTGCCAGCCCCGCGCCAGCCCAGCCAAGGACTGCTCTAGAAGGATTTCTAACCCAGCCAAACCCACCGGGCAGCAGCCTTCGGGCCACCGACTCGCACCGAGCTGCTCCAGGCGAGCTCGCTGAACGCCGCTGCAGCCCGCGGCCTCGGCAGGGCGACAATCGCACACCCCCGAACAGCCCACCCTCCCCAGTTCCCTACCAGAAGCCGGGCTTTAGGAAGAGGACTCGGCACACCTTTACAAAAACACGGCGAAACCTTTGTTCCCCTTTTACTCACCGGAAGGAAAAAAACACAACTGCTTTTCCCGACGTTTTGCAAGCGAAGGAAGGGTGGTTTGGAGAGGGTGGGCAGTTTTTTTTAATCTCTGGAGGGCAGCAGAGCAGTAAATCTTACGTTATGCTCTGACGAGCGTCAGGTGGGGGCTTCACTTTAGTCTCCAATTAGACTCCCGAAGCGACGCCTCTTCCATCACGGAGGCCGTTACCAACAGAGTTTTCCTTCCTGTTGGACTGCTTTATCCCTGATCGCGTTATCGACCTTACCTCCAGCCCTCCCCGGGCTGCGAGGGGCTCAGCAGACCTACAGGCTTGCCAAATATCCATCGAGCAGAGAGGCCAAAAGCTGGATAAGCAGGAGCTGCTCAGGCAGGGCAAGCTGTCGTGCGCAACCCGCCGTTCCGAGACCCCACAGCAGTACACTGGTTTTCAGCTGTGTTACCCATCAGCATCACCGGTCCCTTTGCTAATCCATTCGACAAAGTTCCCCAATCTAAACCACGCCGCTTTCGGACAGTTCTTCTGCTTCAGATCCCCGAATCCCTTAAGAATCCCGGCCACATGGTTGACAGGACCGCCCCGAAGAGGACAGGGCACGGGGGCTGTGCTCGAGCCGCGGTGCCCGTGCAACAGGGATCGTCACTGCGGGGAAACGCAGGCAACTCAGTCAACGCAGAACCCCGGTCCCTTCTGTCCCAATTAGCACTTTGACACGAGGTACCGATTAAGAAGCCGGCAGGAAAGCCGAACGACTCTCACACGGAACAAGTCTTGTGACAACGGTCATACCTCAAGAACGCTTCAGTATTTGCCTTGGATTCAGGCTGGTTAAGCCAGCCGCGGCAACCCGCCACGGCAAATTAATGCCGCAGTGGCCCGAGAGTCATATAGGAACGGGAGGAGGAACATGGGCAAGGGCTTGAAACGCATGGCTGGAGACGGGGAGAAAACCACCCTTTCCGATCTGATTAAAATCTTCTGATCCACTCGGATCGCCACTTACTGTATTAATTTAAAGGCATTTCTAAAACTCACGTAAAATAGTCCATGAATATTGAAAAATGCTTAAGTGCTAAGTTAAATGACAATTTTCAAAACACACTAAGGAAATCTGATCGTAACAAACCAGTCCCCTGAAATACCATATCTATCATCAACTTTTTAATTACCAATTGATCAACATGTAGACAGTGTAATAGCTTTCAGCTTTTAATTACTGAACTATCAAAATTCCAACCAAAAAAAGGAACCTCCAGAGATGAAACTGTAATGCTTGATTATTCATTGCTACATAATGAATGATTTGTTTTTAAACAAGATGTCAAGTTCCTCATGCAATCCATCTGCACGTGTGACTCTGCAAAGCTCGCACTGCCCATACTAACTACTTGGGCTTCCTACTCTCCCCTTTTCTCCTGACCCCACAAGCGAAGGGGTTGGTGGGGGGGTTCCCCTCCCCCCCGCCTTACGGCAAAAAAGGCAAGCAAGCCACACCACCTGGAATCCGTCCCCGCTTCCAGCACCAGCCGGCTCGCGGGGGTGGTGGGCGCGCAAAGCCGGCCACATCCACGCCCTCCCTCCGCACGCAACACGACCCGCTTCCCCCTCCCCGTGCGGTTTTCGACTGACGCAGCGACCGTCACCCGCCTTACGCTCCCTCAAATTACAACCCCCTCATTTTCGTTCCTGGCGGTCGAACGCGCAAGGACCGGCCGTTTTCGGCAACGCGAAGACGCGCGCGAGGGCTGCGCAGCGCCCTCTGCGACCGACGCTCCCTGGAGAGGATTTTGCCAAATCCAGGCTCTCTGTGTTTGGAGAGCTGTTTCCCGGGAACATTCTTTTGCAAATGCAAGGGCTCTAGGTGGGTGCGTAAAGCAATCTGGGAGTAATGCTATCGAACAAGGGCGCTTCAAGCACAGCGCACGAGTCCATTGAAAAGAAACCACCAGCAAATAACGCTTTTCTTCCCTCAGCCCCAGCGGCAACAATTAATGTCGTTCATCCCGCGCCCCCTGTGTATAGCTTCCCAGATGTTTCCTACGCGTATCATCCCCAGTTATTCCACAGGATAACATCTGTCCCCACAAAAAAAAAAAACGGGGAGGGGGGAGAAACGAGAACCTTTCTTTTTTCCGTCGCGACAGCCTCAGAACTCCAGCGGTTGCCGGACTACGCCCGAGGACCCCCCCACCCCGATCAACTCACTCGGCTCCAGCCGCACCCAGCGTTTGATTTCTCCAGGGAAAGTGGCGGCTCGTTTCACGTGCTTCCCCCGGGAAGCTGCTAGTATGCATAGCTTGTACAGATTTTCACATAAGAAATTCAGTAATCAGTCCGGTGGCTGTAAGCACTTATGACAACAATATCTATCAACACTTACCATATTGACAACTAAATCATGTAAATACAAGTCAGCTCTCCTCCGCATGCTGATAATCCGGACAAATGAAGGCTGAAAAAAGCCACTCCAAGGGGAGACTAAACACACAAAATCACGGATGGCGAGGAACGAATTCCGACAGCGCTCCAGACTTGCTGGAAGGCACGGAGACGCCGGGGTGGGCCGCCCGCCGCGCACCAACAGCGGGGCCAGAGGCAGCACCAGGGGCCACCCTGTCCAGCCCACGCCACACGAGCGGCAACTCGCGCACAGCCCTTTCCCGGAGCTTGGCTTCTCCTGCCCAGGATCCGGGTATCTCCCAGCAGAACAGGGACGAGTTGCTTCCGCGCCTACCCAGAGCTAGACGCTCTCTATCTGCCTCTGCATTCCTTATCAACCCTAGGAAGCAATTTAAAACGACAAGGTGCCCGTTTCAGGGTTTTTCTCTCCCCCCTAAGACTCACCCTTTTGTTACGCCTATCAACCTGACAACAATCACTCTTTAGCTCGTTCATTCCGATGCAACTTCCTACAGACGTTTGCACAAACCATTACCAGACGTTTATAAACGAGCAGAGCGAGGAGAAGTTGATCTGCCAGTAACCGATTTTTTGGCACAACAAAAACACCAAGTTACTCAAACTTTCACGTTGTTTCGGACTGTATCTTTAAGCCATGTCAGTGTCTTCGAGTGCTACGACAACGTTTTACCAAAAACAGACAAGAGGCCCATTTCCCAAGGTTTCCCCAGCGAACATCGCGACATTCGGCAGCGCCTGGTTCAGTCTTCGGGCAGCGCGATCCAGCAGAAGCGGGGAACGATCCACGCCGTTCTTCACGAACATCCCCCTCATCCGTGCACGCCCACCAACGGCCCCGTTAATTCCAAGCAGAAAATCCTTTCATCCCTAGCAGCAGAGACAACACCCGCTCGATGGGCCTGTCCGCCGGGCTCTCCCCAGGAAGAGAGGCAGATGACCAGGCTTAAAATAGCTCGCTAATCCTTATTTATTTACCGCAGGAGGACTTAAGCTGCTCCCTACTTCAGGACAGGGGTTCTACATAATGACGTGGAGAGGACGGGAGAAGGAGGCACCGCTGGGGTGGCCCGCGGGGACCCCAGCCCGCGCAGCCCCGCTCCACCCCTCGGAGCAGCCCTCTCCGTCGCAGGAAACCACGGCAAAGAGCGTTCCGAGGGGCAGCGGCCAGTGCCGCGACATCACGTACCGAAAACCTCTGCGGCACAGCAGCGCCCAGAACGCTGCGCTCCATTGCAAAGCTTGCTGTTTGCACGTACCCCGAGTTTCTCTAGACCGCCCGAGACGCCCTACCCTCCAGACGTGCAGCGCTCTCCCACCGACACCATCTCGCCGCACGCTCCCTCGGGATTCGTTCCAGGAGTAGACACGAGCGCTGGTCTCAACCCAGCAACACACCCGCGGACGCCTGTTTTCGTTCCCGTCTCCCACCTTGGCAGCCTTGCACGTAAACCCAGACGAGTCAGATCTTTGCGGAGGGGCCACGGCGGAACAAACGGCCGATGACAAATACAACAGGTAGCCCACAAAACATTTATGCTTGCAAGGCGTTTTGAAAAGTCCCGCTATAGGAAACACTGAGATCGTATTTAAGGGGAGTGCTCACTGAAGACAACCTCCCCCCGCCCCAATGACGGGTATAGACCTATCCGACCGCAACAGAAGACTGACGGAGCACCCCCGAAAAGACAGCCTGCCACGACATGCCACCCGCGCCCTCCACAGCCGCGTTCCGCGTCCACCGCATTGCGTTAACGCACTTGAAAACTCGAGATCCAATTTACAAGAGAGAGCCTGGAGGAGACAGTCACCCCACAGTTGTGCATCCGAAATTGTCCCAGAGTGATTTAAAAGCTACATCATCGGTTTTGCTATAAACCCTCTGTTTACAAGGCTCTATGTATTCCTATATAGCAATAAACGATTTGCCTCCAATTATTTTATGTCTCGTCTACAAGTTCCTCCTCCTCGCCTCAAAGATGTCCGAAGGGAACGGCGATAATTCCCTATTTAGCCCACTTTAGTCTTTGCCCTTACCTAGAAAAGGTGCGACCGCGCTTCACATGCGGCAACACCAGGCAGGGGCGGATTCAGGGGGAGTTCGTTAAACACGTACGTTCCGTTGAAGATTATACGGAACGATTACGAGTGCAAGACCTTTAAATCGAACGAGGAGCTCTTAATGTGGACAGAGCTCAACCACCTCAGCGTGGGAGTCACCGTTAGCAGTTCTGTCAGCCAGGTTAATGAGTAACGTCTCTGCTGGAGCCACTTTTAGACCAGAAGCCGAGCAAGGAGGAGGAAACACGGTCCTTAACGGCGACGCAGCAGAGAACAGTAGTCACATATCGCGACCCTACAGACACGCTCTCTTAATGACACAGCACAAGCCCTCGTCGCTTCGAGCAGTCGGTAAACCGTCAGAAAGCGACGGTCAGAAGCAAAAAGCCAAGCGACAAATCAGAGGTTATGCTCGGTTTTCGCACGCCCAGAGGAATCACGCGACTACGGACAAGAAGCAGGAGCGAGTTCGACGGCTCCTGCCTCACCCTGACCCCAGCTGCCGTGAGCCCCTCCGAGGGACAGGGACGGCACGCCACCCGACGAGCCAGCCTGCGCCGGGCAGGGATCTCCGCGTCGCCCATGAGCGGGAGGGCACCCAGCGCACGCATCCTGCTCGGCTCCGCTACCCACTTCCAGGCGAAGCAACGTGCAGGGGATTCGCTTGCCGACGAGCTAAGGAGACACGGGGTGGCTCACCAGGGCGCCTCATCACAGCCAAACGATACAACCGCGAACCAAAACGCTCCCGCGCATCACCTGGGGTCCCCACCGGCCCACAGGTGCTAAGGAAGCGTGTGTCGTTTCCCCGGACTCCGCGCAGCGCGGTAAAAAAAGGCGGGTGGCAGAAAACGTAGGCCTGCCTGGAGAACTGGGGTTGCCGTCAAGCCGGCCTAGATTCTCCCCGACAGCAGGAAAGCGCTTCACGTGACAGGCAGGGCTTCCGCTTTGTTTCGTTCCTGCTGCGCCCGTCCTGAAAACACAGGCTTGCTCCCGACAGTCCTAATGAACCCCAGCCGCCCTCCACGAGCTCCGTTTGACAAAGCTCATGCTCGCTTTATGGCAAGCGTTTGGGGCTTTGATGTTTGTCANCTCTGCTGGAGCCACTTTTAGACCAGAAGCCGAGCAAGGAGGAGGAAACACGGTCCTTAACGGCGACGCAGCAGAGAACAGTAGTCACATATCGCGACCCTACAGACACGCTCTCTTAATGACACAGCACAAGCCCTCGTCGCTTCGAGCAGTCGGTAAACCGTCAGAAAGCGACGGTCAGAAGCAAAAAGCCAAGCGACAAATCAGAGGTTATGCTCGGTTTTCGCACGCCCAGAGGAATCACGCGACTACGGACAAGAAGCAGGAGCGAGTTCGACGGCTCCTGCCTCACCCTGACCCCAGCTGCCGTGAGCCCCTCCGAGGGACAGGGACGGCACGCCACCCGACGAGCCAGCCTGCGCCGGGCAGGGATCTCCGCGTCGCCCATGAGCGGGAGGGCACCCAGCGCACGCATCCTGCTCGGCTCCGCTACCCACTTCCAGGCGAAGCAACGTGCAGGGGATTCGCTTGCCGACGAGCTAAGGAGACACGGGGTGGCTCACCAGGGCGCCTCATCACAGCCAAACGATACAACCGCGAACCAAAACGCTCCCGCGCATCACCTGGGGTCCCCACCGGCCCACAGGTGCTAAGGAAGCGTGTGTCGTTTCCCCGGACTCCGCGCAGCGCGGTAAAAAAAGGCGGGTGGCAGAAAACGTAGGCCTGCCTGGAGAACTGGGGTTGCCGTCAAGCCGGCCTAGATTCTCCCCGACAGCAGGAAAGCGCTTCACGTGACAGGCAGGGCTTCCGCTTTGTTTCGTTCCTGCTGCGCCCGTCCTGAAAACACAGGCTTGCTCCCGACAGTCCTAATGAACCCCAGCCGCCCTCCACGAGCTCCGTTTGACAAAGCTCATGCTCGCTTTATGGCAAGCGTTTGGGGCTTTGATGTTTGTCAACCGGCTTTCCAGCCAATGCCACGAAGCGCAGTCCGGCTGCCATCAGGAAACGGTAACGAGAAGTGGCGTCGCTCGGGATCACCTTTTCAAGCGAAATAGCTTAGAACGGGAACCGCAAAGAAACCAAGCTCCAGCAACGCTTCTCTAAACGTGACTGTTTTACGTCTTCCTTGCAACGAGACCAGTCGGAATTCACTGACCGACCTTGTAACCTAACTCCACGGAGCGACACGGGGCTCGTGTCTGTCCTGCATGCTTAAGCAACTTGGGTTTGCCCAACACCACCTCCGCGGCACCAGCCGATTACCTTGGCGTAATGAAAACCCTAACCCGAAGCCGCGTCGCAGAAGACCCAACCAGCATCTTTCAGAGCAGCGCTCCTGAAAGCAAGCCGTCTTATCTGCAGCGTCCAGCGAGAAGTTCGGCATTACTTTCCGCTTTACGGAAGCAAAGCCGACGATACTTGCCGTTCTTCTCCAAACCTCAACCGATGGAACTAACCCACGCAAAAAGCCTGAGCAAACCCGACCCTTTAACCGAAGGCATCGCGGCTTTGCAACCACACGGGCGAGCGACTGTTTCGACGCTGCGGAGCGCCGCAACCACCAAGGACTGGCGCGGACGCCCGCGTGCCTCCAGTCGGTGCAGACAACCCTGCGTCAAGCGGAGAAGTCCTCGGAGTCGAGCCGTAAACCCGAGCCAGCGGCTTTTGCCCCCGGTCTGACCCAGCCAGGCAGTTTCAACACCTCTCAGTGGACGAAGGGCAGCTGTCGCCCCAAACTTATCTCAGGCCACAGCAGGGCAGCGGGGTGGGGAACAGCTTTCCAGAAAGCCGCCGTGCCTTTTCAAGGTCACGGCCCGTGTCCCAGCGAAGTATTCCTGCGACGCAACGCGTAGAGAGAGAGCGCTCTCCGCAATTAGGGAGGAACGTTCCTCTTCCCGGATACTCGACGAGGGCCGGGAAGGGAGGAGGCAACTTTATTTTTGCGTCGCAGGCCGGAGGCTACACGTATCGCCTGGGCTGCGCAGAGACAGTTTTCTCACCAGCCCAATTTTAGCAGAGCCCTGCTTCTCCGCAGCCCCGGCCACAGAGCTTAACATCACTGAAAGCGTTCCGCGAGGTAAGCTGCCAGGCAGCCTCATTTAGAAACGGAAAAGCGGCAACAAGCAGTTTCTCATGCTTGATCCGATTACTCTGATCTCTCTTGATGCTGCAGACTCCGACTCATATTTCTATTCCTGCACGGGGGGGGGCAGGGGAATGTCACTTCACCGCTTGATATTTCTTTCTTCCCTGTCGTGCTTCTGAGAAGGGATACGTGCGGATGAGAGGTCTGGGATGCGCCCGTCCGTCTCTCCATCTCCCAGGCGGAGACGTCACGCAGGCTGCTTGCACCAAGGGCCCCATCCGGCCCCCGTGTGCGGCCACGCCGCTCTCGGACCTCTCGTGCCAAAGCTCGCCAAGTCCCGATTTGGTCTCGCGCTGCCCGTGAGAAGTTCGTGCCTACAAATAGTGTTACCGCTCCGACCGAAAGGTGTGTTCCCGCACCAAATTTTGGGATCCCTTAGGCCCAAGCTCACAGGAGCCATCACGTTTCGGATCAGCCCTCGAGCGCATCTCTGTGAACGGAAGGCGCTGCTGCCACAAGACCAGCTTACGGACTCGGCGGTGGCTTGGGGAATACAGCGACGCTTCCGTGCTGGAAGCAGACCTCTGAGGAGTTTATAAATCCGACTCCAGCGCTGGCGAACGCTGCTAAGAAAGGGCACAGCAAGATCAAAGAGGTTCGTTCGCAGCCGTAACCTGAACCCAGGGCTTTATATGCCCAGCGCTCGCCAAGCCCCAGCGTACCTTCGGGCGCCGGCACCCTTGGCTCCAAGAGCTACTGTTTGCACCTCCCCTGCTCCACGGGTAGAGATCGCCGCCCCCCATCGCTTCCACTGCTCAGGCGAGGACTCCGGAAACCGTAATGCCGCGGTTCTGCCGTCCTGCCGAAGAACCAAGCCAGTAACGTACCTGCTTAGGGCAAACCTCGCAGCTGGCCTTGGCAGAGAGCGCGAGCTTCCCGCGCAACTCCTTCCCACCGCCAAACCACAGGCGGGTTTTAAAAAGTGCTCGCCGACACGGACGGCTACGAGCCTATTTTCTCTCCGACGTTTGCACGTGACCAGCAACGCCACCGAGAGGAGTGGAGGGGGCGACGCGGACTTCACGGTCGAGGCAGGACCCGCAGAAACAGGCGGCGCCGCTTCGGAAGGGGAACGCCAAGTCAAACCCGCCAGGAACCTGCCAGGAGGCAGCACCGACACGCGCCGCCGTCGGAAAACGGATGGCACCGAGAAGCTGCCGGCTTTCCCGCTGACAAAAAAACGCCTGAAAAATGAAAACTAAAGAGATTTTCCAGCTAGGCCAGAGCCTGCCGAAGTTTTATATTTCTGAGCAAAGAGACGTGCTTAAGGATCACTCTGATCGTTTACACGGGCACCTTAACGGGGTCTCAAGCCTCAAGATTCACCTTGAGAATTCGATGAGGCCGCAGTGTTTTTAATACTCGAGTTCTTAAACCACAGAAGAACGTAATCAATTAAAACCAAACCACAGGGTAAAAACAGCGCGCTGGCCCAAGCCTATGAAGGGACATCATCGATTTAAAATAACTGGGTGTGCACGCCAAGAAAAGCTCCTGGTACAATCTAGTCGAGCCTTTTAAACACGACGAGAAAGCCACCGACCGCGTACAGCGGGCGGCAGGAGCTCAGTGCCAGTTACGAGAAGCACCGCCGCTCCTCGTGTATTTTTACCTCTCGCTGTAACGCATTCGGAACGGCTGAATCGGAGCGACCCGAAAGTCGGGTTCCCCGAAGCCCCAGCACCTGCCTCGATGCCACGCGACGACTCCAGGCGAGAACCCGCTGCGCCGCAGAGCGGGAAAAGCAACAAGTTCAACAGGCAACGAGCACACGAGCAAGGCGAAAAAGCGCCGCGACGGCCAAAACGGCTGAGCGAAACCAGACGGGTCCTCGGTCGCATGCGGGCGAGGGCCCGTAGAGGAGCCAGCCCACACCCGCACGACTTGCAGCCGGGGCGGCTCTCCGCGCTTGCAAATTAAAAACTGGAACATCTAAATTCAGCCCGTGGCTCAACCACAAACGCCAGCTCGTCTCGGAGCGACGCAGGCCAGCTGCCACGCGCCGACGCGTGCCCCAGCCGAAGAGCTCCCTTGCGCTTCAGTTACCAAAGTTTTGATTGGAGCCCCGTGGGTATCTGCCTTCAAAAGACGCCTGCCACGCATGCAAAGCATCTCCGTTCGCACCAGCACGCTCCCCTCGAAGCCAAGAGCACCAAAGCGTCCAAGCCAGCGCTGGACGACCTTCAAAGCGTTCCATGGTGGAGCTCCCATTAACCACAACAGCAGCTGCTAGCTGCAGCACGCAATTAAGTCTCTGGGAAAGCAAGTGATTTATGAAACTTAAAACAAGTACATACCACTCGTAATTACAACATTCCACCTAGGGTCTCTCCTTCATTGCAGGTTTCCAAGCCGAGCCTCTTTACTTAGCGCCAGTGGGTTTGCGCACAATATTCCCCGGAGATACAAACACGCACCCCCCCCCTTCTTTTTTCCACCCCCTCCGCGTAGCATCCAATTTCTCAGAAGAGATACAGATTGCGCGCGGCCGGCTTTGCTCGCGCTCTTAAACCGCTGCGTAAGTATTTACTCGCTGGCCGGACTCCAGCTACAGGGACCGCTGCAGACCTATAGCCTGCGCTGCTCTCGCTGCGATCCCGTCTCCCCTGGGTGCCGAAGGCAGCTTCTCGGGCACCGGGAGCCCCCTGCGTTCGCAACAGAAGCGCTGCCAGATGCCACCAACAAACACAAGAGGCTCGGGTTGTCAAAACCCCTTTTAGAAGCATGACAATCATCTGGAGAGAAGCTGGCGCTACACAGAAACATCCAGAAAAATCTGCCTACGTGCACGACCGGGAAGCGTTTTCTGGGCGCAGAGGTGTTCCGAGGAGCGTCGAAACGGGCGGCGTACCCGGGCCGAAACAAACGCTTTAGTCCAGCCGGCGCCAGGCAGGCGCGGGGTTAAAGAGCGGATCCGTTTTTAGTCCAGCAGAGACCGCGTCCAGTCACCCCACCAACGTGTCTTTAGCTCTGGCACGGCCGGAGGAAGGCAGGCCAAGCCACCGGCGCTCCCGAGTCAGAGCCCTTCGGTTACAAAGCCTTTTTTTATTTACACGCCCAGGAAAGACAAACAAAGGGAACAGCGAGGCGGCACCGGCGAAGCGGCGGCCGCTGAGGCCCCGGGCTCCCAGGGGGAGCGCAGCTCCCGTCCCCCACGGCCGCCTCCGTGAGACAAACGGCAGCGGTGGCCGGTGCCGAGGAGCATCCCGACGGCCAGCAAACGCCGACGGTGCCCACGGCCGCCTCCGCGCTCATCGTGCCTGGAGCAGAGCCTTGCCGTCTTTGGGAGCCTCCTTGGCAGCGGTTTCCAAGCCAGACTGTCACGCTTATAAACCTGCGCCCAACTGCCTACGCGCAAGACAAATGAGCCCAAGCTGCAACCCAGACGGATCGCTTCATCTACCAGCCCCTTCCCCGCAGCGTTCCACTGGCGTTTGCATCGCACGCAGAACGTGACCGCGTGTTTTTCCATGCAAGAGCTCAGCCGAACCCGAGCGGAGCCGCTGCAGATCAGAACACTCGCCTCACTCGCGTACAAAAGCTCCTTGGCAACTCGCTCCGTATTTACGAAGGAGCCCGGGTTCCAGAGCCTCAGCGGGAGCGCTCGCGGCAGTCGAGAGGGCGTCCCTCCAGCCCGCCGCAGACGGGGCTCGCTCGACACCCGCAGGTACGGAGATGGCAACCGGCGAGCACCTCTCGTCCAGCCCGTCGCACCTGCGCGCCGCCGCCCCACACCGGCTCTGAGTGCCTCCGCACGCCTCCCACGGCTTCGGCCGAAAAGTTGTTCTTTCTCAACTGCCGTGCGACGGTGCTCTGCACCAGGATGGAGACGCTGCGTTCCACCCCGGTGCCGACCGCCTCCCAACACGAGCTGCGATCGCTCCTCAGCCCTCTCCCGACTTCGCAGGGCTGTTAGGAAGTTTAATTAACGGTAAAGCACCGAGGTCAGACACAGAAAGGCGCCACAAACACAGAGATTCGTCTCGAGTTACCGGCTTAGTTCAAACCGAGCCCAAGCGTTGCCCATCGCCGTTCCACTTGCCCCCCGCTCACAGCAGGCAGCCGAGCCGCCGCGGCACGCTCCGGATCACGGGGCGCCATCACGGCGCTCACGCCGTCGTGCCTCGGGTGGCAACCCGTGCGGGAGACGCGGCGACAGCACCCTGCGATCAGCGCCAGCCCTTCCTGCCACAGTGCTCGTTCTCTCTTCCAAGACTACCAGAGCTAACGAATCGATGGCTTTGAAGCAGGAGCTGGGGTG